>SJYA01002092.1:0-20095 GCA_006410615.1 Neotragus moschatus
AGAGTCTGCTGGACTGCAAGGAGATTCAACCAGTCCATCCTAAAGGACATCAGTCCTGGGTGTTCATTGGAAGGACTGATGCTGAAGCTGAAACTCAAATACTTTGGCCACCTGATGTGAAGAACTGACTTATTGGAAAAGACCCTGATGTTGGGAGGGATTGGAGGCAGGAGGAGAAGGGGACAACTGAGGATAAGATGGCTGGATGGCATCACTGACTCGATGGGCGTGAGTCTGAGTGAACTCCAGGAGTTGGTGATGGACAGGGAGGCCTGGTGTGCTGCAATTCATGGGGTTGCAAAGAGTCAGACATGACTGAGCAATTGAACTGAACTGAACTGAATATGTAAAATTAATATATTGGGGGGCTCTGAAAAGTATTTATTTTTTAGTTTTTGAATTTTTATTGGAGTATACTTGCTTTACAATATGCATCAGTTTCTACTGTACAGCAAAGTGAATCAGCTAACATATACCCTTTTTCTTTGGATTTCCTTCCCATTTAAGTCACCACAGAGCATTGAGTAGAGTTCCCTATGCTATATAGCAGGTTCTCCCTAGGTATCTATTTTACACATAGTATCAATGATGTATGTATGTCAATCCCAATCTCCCAATTTATTTCACTCCCTCTTTCCCCCTTGGTATCCATACATGTTTTTGTTCTCTATGTCTGTGTCTCTATTTCTGTTTTGTAAATAAGATCATCTATACCAATTTTTTCAGATTTCACATATATGCATTAATATATGATATCTGTGTTCTATTTCTGATTTACTATGCTCTGGAGAAGGCAGTGGCACCCTACTCCAGTACTCTTGCCTGGAAAATCTCATGGACAGAGGAGCCTGGTGGGCTGCAGTCCATGGGGTCGCAAAGAGTCAGACATGACTGAGCGACTTCACTTTTCACTTTCATGCATTGAAGAAAGCAATGGCAACCCACTCCCGTGTTCTTGCCTGGAGAATCCCAGGGACGGGGGAGCCTGGTGGGCTGCTGTCTATTGGGTCTCACAGAGTCGGACACGACTGAAGTGACTTAGCAGCATGACGGTCTTTAGGTGTCTCTACAAATGACCCTATTTCATTCCTTTTTAGGTCTAAGTAATATTCCATTGTATATATATGCCCCATCTTCTTTATCCTGTTCCTCTGTTGATGAACATTTAGGTTGTTTTGTGTAATAAAAACACTCTAGGTTGTTACAATAGCGTCTCCTGGCTACTATAAATAGTGCTGCAATAAGCATTGAGGTACATGTGACTTTTTGAATTGTGGTTTTCTCTGGGTATATGCCCAGTTGAAGCTAATAAAGTATTTTAAGTTAACTGTATTTAATGGAAGCCTGGCATCCTGCAGTCCATGGGATTGCAAAGCATCAGATATGACTGAACAACAACAAAATACTTAAGTTAGTAAAAAATTAGTAAACAAAAAGACAATAACAAGTGCTGACAAAAAAAAATCTGAAGAAACAGGAATTCTCATACACTGCTGGCAGAAATATGAAGTAGTAGAGTCCCTTTGGAAAGCAATCTTGCAATTTCTTATAAGGTTAAGTATAATTTTTTCATATGGCTCAGAAATCCACTGCTACATATCTACTCAAGAAAATAAAACATATGTTTCCACAGAGTTATACATTGATGTACATATATTAATGCTGTTCATAGCAGCATTATTCATAATAGGCAAAAAGTGGAAAGAGCCCAAATGTCCCTCAACTAGTGAAGAGATAAATAGAATTTGGTAGGGCCATATTGAAATATCAATAGTAATTTTAAAAGTATAAAATACAGATAAATACTACAACATGAATGAACTTTAAAAATATTATGTTAAGAAAGTCAAATACAGAAGATTGCATATTATATGATATTCTATTTATATATAATGTCCAGAAAAGACAAATCTGTCATGACAGAAAAGTAGGTTCATGTTTGCCTAGAGTTGGGGTGGGAATGGGATTAACTGTAAACAGATATGAAAAACCATACTGGGGAGAAGAAAATGTTCTAAAACTGGATGTGGTCGTGGTTGCACAGCTTGGTAAACTTTCTAAAACTCTTTGAATTCTACCCTTAAATTTGGTGAATTTATGGTATGTAAATTATGCCTTAATAAAATTACTTTTAGAAATTCCATTTGATTGAATTTTTATGTTAACTTTTATTATTTTTCCCTTACTATAAAATTAAGACATATTTGTTACAGAAATTTTAGAAAATACCATGTAACAGAAAGAGGAAAATTCAAAGTGCCCATTGCTTCCACCTTCAGACAACCATCTCTGACATTTTGGCATAGGTCCTTAGTTTTCCTTTCTATAAAAATGTGAGCTGAAAAACCAAAAATTCCCTGCCCCTTGATCTAGACAGAATCTGCTATACCTTTTCAATAATTTTTCAAAGCTTCACTTGAAATCTCGGACATACAAAGGGATGGCTTGAACTGAGTCTTGACATAAGGGATGGTTCTGCATAAGGAAAGAGGAGGCTCTGAGAGGGAGAACACAATGAGAGTTCTTGCTTGAGTTTCCTGCCTTCCCACAAAAAACAGCGTCTACTACAAGGACTTTTGTGCAAGTAATTTATTTTGGATGTAATTCCAGGGAGCAAGAATGGTAACACTAGGATGAGAAAGGGAATGTGCAAGCTAATATAAGGTGTGTTATCAAGGTTCTCACTATGGGCCTGACTTGTCCAGAACCACCTGAGAAGCATACAAAATGCCTTCCAAAATTATCTCCCTGGAGGGAGGGAGGCAAGGGTATATACCCATAAGCTCCAGACATCCGTTAATCGAAGGTTGCCCCTGGGGATGTTAATCCCCACACTTACCAGTGCTTGGCCAGGCAGATTTGCGTGTGGCAGAAAGTGGAAACACACATAGCACACTCAAGACAATATTGTTAGTATGAGCTAGCATGGCACTGTCCACTGCAGTTTCTGTAGAAATCAGAAGTGCGCTGAAGCAGTGTGACACAGGGCACCAGACTGGATCAAGCAAAAGGGTGAAGCTTAAGTAGAAAGAAATCACCATAGCTGATTCACGTTGTTGTACAGGACAAACAAATGCAACATTGAAAAGCAATTATCTATCAGTTAAAATTTTTAAAAAATCACCAGAGATGTTTACTTCTTTCTTTCCAATCTATTTGGATTATTCTTTTCCTTATTTTACCATATGATTAGAACCTCGGTAAAATGTTAAATAGGGCCCTACTATTTGCCACCCCATGGACTGCAGCGCACACCAGGCTTCCTTATCCATCACCAACTCCTGGAGCTTGATCAAACTCATGTCCTGCCAGGGTCCAGCCCCGGCAGGTCCAGGAAATTCAAAGCAGGGACGGAGTCGGCGAGAAAAGCTTATTATTAATATAAGATTTAGATTAGGAAGAAATAGTGTAGTAGGAAAATTTTAGATGGAGAAAAGAGGCTGAATAACTTGGTTTACGTGGAAAGCCAATAAAACCTCGAGACAAGAGGTTTGCACCATCTACGTTGGGCCACCAGCGTCCATTTGAATATCGGAGAGTGCCCTGCCCTGGGCTCTCTCTCTGACGGGTCTTAGAAACTGGGACAAGTAAGTAGACATGGTGAGCCTCCACGCCCCAGATGGGAATTCAGCCAAGAATAGAGTAAAGAAAGGGACACAGGGGAAGCCCAGCATCGGTGCAAAACTCCAAAAACTATTTTTCAAAATCAGCTCATATACCCCAAGTTGTACATAATGGAATATGCAGAGTTATGCAGAGGCGGCAGTCCTGACCCTCATTGAGATCAGGCTTTCTTTTTTGCATACCCTCCCGTATACAAAAGGTCTCAGGGTAGTTTACATTATCTTCTGGCCAAGAGGCCTGTTAACATTTTTATGGCTCTCTTCCTGGACAATTGTCTATCAACCAGAAAACTCCTTTTCCCTAGAAGTGTTTTTTCTTTACTCTGCATTACCCTCAAAATACTAAATAAAGTTACATTCCTGTAGAACAAAAGTGCAGTGGGTTATAACTAAGAAAGTACTTAACTCAAAAATCTAATATTGCTAATATCAGATCTACTACCTGTTTTTCTATATACCAACTATATCTTACAAATAAAAGATGAAAATTTGGCAGCAAGTATTGGCTCAACAAATGAAACCTTTAATCAGTCCTGTTCTAATGATTTTGACTCCTGGGAAGCCCCTACATTCCTAGGATGTTTTAAGCTTCCTGTGCCTCCCGCGGTGGGAGGCCTCAGTCACATGTGCAGCTGTAGGAGTCCTGCAGGCAGGCTAGAAAGCCATCAGAGGGGTTTGGGGATTGAAACACTGCCGGGGTCCAGCCCCGGTGGATCCAGGGAATTCGAAGTGTGGACGGCGTCGGCATCTTAGAAATAATTATTTATTTAGAAATATAAGATTAGGAAATAATAGTATAGTGGGAAAATTAAGTGGAGAAAAGAGGCTGAATAACTTGGGTTACGAGGAAAACCAATAAAACCTCAAGACAAGAGGTTTGCACCATCTACATTGGGCTGCCAGCGCCCACTTGAGTCTCTAAGGGTGCCCCACCTTGGGCTCCCTTTTGCGCAGGACTTAAAAGCCAGGGCAAGTAAGTAGACGTGGTGAGCCTCCCCGTTCCAGATGGGAATTCAGCCAGAAATTGAGAGGGAGGGAGAGGGAGAAAGAGAAAGAGAGAGACACGGGGGGAGCCAGATTTCCAAGAAACTAGATCGAGAGACTAGTCCGAGAAACTGGTACATCCTTTATTATTCAGAAGGCCTTTTTATACATAAAGATCAATGGGTAACACAAAGTTATGCAGCATTAGCAGCCCAAATTCTTATCAAAACCAGGCTTTTCTCTCTACATACCTAGTTGTATACACAAGTCTTAGGTGCTTTACATCATCTTCTGGCCAAAAGGCCAATTAACATTTTATGACTCTTTTCTGATAAGGGTTTGTTAACCAGAAGGCTTATTTGTGTTAAAAGTATTGTTCTTTCCAAAGTCTGGTGCCATTCTCAGAAAGTTACATTTTTACATAGCAAAGATACAGCAATTTGTAACAAGAGGAGTACAGTGATTTATAACAAAGGAAAAGTAATTAACTCAAAAGTCTAGTGTTGCTAACATCAAAACTACTATATATCTTTTTCCATATCCCGTTTACATTGATTAACATCTTCCCAGGTGCCTAAGAGATAAAGAATAAGGAGGTCTGGCAGCAATCATTGAGTCAACAATGAAATCCTGTCACCAGTAGGATTTTTAGCTCTTAGAAAAGGCTCTGTAACTTTAAAATACTTAAATTTCATGCCCTTCGCAGTTGGAGGCTGTAAGCAATTCACAAGCTGTAAAAGGTCAGGGGAACCTGTTAGGCAAATAAGAGCATTTAAGTTAGAGCATTATCTGAGGGTGTTGAGCTGAAACACTCCTTTCAACTGCACAAGACTAAAGCCCTGAATTAGCTTTTTCCAGAGAATGTCAAAAGAATAGGAAAAGTACAATGTCAGGCAGATTCCTATTTTCTGGGTACATGCTCAGGAAATGCCAGGGAAACTCCGAGACTCGAATCATCCTTGCCCATCGAGTCTGCCACATAACCTTGTCATGGGTGGGAATCCTCACGCTGGCTCCTGGCAGCAGGCATATTCGGGTTTCCTTATCTGAGTGGTGTAGATGCTCAGGGAAACTCAGGAGGAATCTCTGAAATCTGAATCGCCTTGCCCATCAGATTTCTGCCACGTGACCCTGTCACGGGTGGGATTCCTCACACTGGCCCCCAGCAAAACACTCTTTCAAATGCAGAAGACTAAAAGCCCTGAGTAGACGTTTTCCAGAGAATGTCAGAAGAGTGGAAAAGCAGGCAGATTCTTATTTTGGGGGGGGGGGGTACATGCTCAGGAAATGCTAGGGGGAAAACCTGAGATTTGACGTGTCCTTGCCCATCAAATCTCCTGCCACTTGACCTTGTCACGGGTGGGATTCCTCACGCTGGCTCCTGGCAATGTCCATTGAGTCAGTGATGCCATCCTACCATCTCATCCTCTGTTGTCCCCTTCTCCTCTTGCCTTCAATCTTTCCCAGCATCAGGGTCTTTTCCAATGAGTCACTTCTTTGTATCAGGTGGCCAAAGTATTGGAGTTTCAGCTTCAGCATGAGTCCTGCCAATGAATATTCAAGACTGATTTCCTTTAGGATTGACTGGTTTGATCTCCTTGCAGTCTAAGGGACTCTCAAGACTACTCTCCAACACCACAGTTTGAAAGCATCAGTTCTTCCATGCTCAGCTTTCTTTGTGGTCCATATCTCACATCTATATATGACTACTGGAAAAACCATAGCTTTGACTATTCAGATCTTTGTCTGCAAAGTGATGGCTCTGCTTTTTAACACGTTGTCTAGGTTTGTCAAAGCATTCTTCCAAGGAGCAAACCTCTTTTAATTTCCTGGCTGCAGTCACCATCCACATTGATTTTGGAGCCTAAGAAAATGAAATCAGACATTTTTCACATTTTCCCCATCTATTTGCCATGAAGTGATAGGACCAGATACCATGATTTTCCTTTTTTTCAATTGAGTTTTAAGCTAGCTTTTTCACTCTCCTCTTTTATCTTCATCAAGAGGTTCTTTAATTTCTCTTTACTTTCTGCCATAAGGGTGGTGTCATCTGCATCTCTGAGGCTGTTGATATTCCTCCCGGCAAACTTGACCACAAGCTTGTGATTCATCCAGCCTGGCATCTCACATGATGTACTCTGGATATAAGTTAAATAAGCAGGGTGACAGTATACACCCTTGACATACTCCTTTTCAATTTTGACCTAGTCCATTGTTCCATGTCCAGTTCTGTTGCTTTTTGTCCTGCATACAGGTTTCTCAAGTTACGAAGGTTATGTGTTCTTGCATTCCCATCTTTTTAACAATAATCCACAATTTGTTGTGATCCACACAGTCAAAGGCTTCAGTATAGTCAATGAAACAGAAGTAGATGTTTTTCTGAAACTCTTGCTTTTCCTAGGATCCAACAAATGTTGGCAATTTGATCTCTGGTTCCTCTGGCCTTTTCTAAATCCAGCTTGTACATCTGAAATTTCTTGTTTCACATACTGCTGAAGCCTAGCTTGAAGGATTTTGAGGGTAATCTTGCTGGTATGTGAAATGAGTGCAATTGTGCGGTAGTCTGAACATTCTTTTGCATTGCCTTTCTTTGGGATTGGGATGAAAACTGACTTTTGCCAGTCCTGTGGCCACTACTGAGTTTTTCAAATTTGCTGGCATAATGAGTGTAGCACTTTAACAACATCCCCTTTGAGGATTTGAAATCACTCAGCTGGAATTCCATCACTTCCACTAGCTTTGTTCAAGTAATGCTTCCTAAGGCACACTTGACTTCACACTCCAGGATGTCTGGCTCTAGGTGAGTGCCCACATCACTGTGAGTACCTGGGTCATTAAACACTTTTTTATAGAGCTCTGCTGTGTATTATTGCCACGTTTTCTTAATCTCTTCTGTTTCTGTTAGGTCCTTACCGTTTTTATCCTTTATTGTGCCTTTCTTTGCATGAAATGCTCCTTGCTGCTGCTGCTAAGTCATTTCAGTCATGTCTGACTCTGTGTGACCCCATAGACAGCAGCCCTCCAGGTTCCTCCATCCCTGGGATTCTCCAAGCAAGAACACTGGAGTGAGTTGCCATTTCCTTCTCCAATGCATGAAAGTGAAAAGTGAAAGAGAAGTCGCTCAGTCGTGTCTGACTCCACGACCCCATGGACTGAAGCCCTCCAGGCTCCCCTGTCCATGGGATTTTCCAGGCAAGAGTACTGGAGTGGGTTGCCATTGCCTTCTCTGGAATGTTCCTTAGGTATCTCCACTTTTCTTAAAGAAATCTATAGTCTTTCCCATTCTATTGTTTTCCTCTTTTTTTTTTTTTTTAATTTTTCACTTAAGAAGGCTTTCTTATCTTTCCTTGCTAGTCTCTGGAACTCTGCATTCAGTTGGGTATATTTTTCCCCATCTCCTTTGCCTTTCACCTCTCTTCTTTTCTCAGCTATTTGTAAGTTCTCTTCAGACAACTACTTTTCCTTCTTGCATTTCTTTTTCTTGGGGATGGTTTTGGTCACCACCTCCTGTACAATGTTAGGAACCTCTGCCCATCATTATTCAGGCACTCTGTCTACCAGATCTAGTCCCTTGAATCTATTCATCACCTCCACTGTATAATCATAAGGGATTTTATTTAAGTAATACCTGAATGACAGAGTGGTTTTCCATACTTTCTTCAATTTGAGTCTGACTTTGCAATAAGAAGCTGATAATCTGGGCCACAGTCAGCTTCTGCTGTTATTTTTGCTGTCTGTATAGAGCCTCCCCATCTTCAACTGCAAATATGATCAATCTGATTTTGGCACTGACAGTCTGGTGATGTTCACGGGTAGAGTTGTCTCTTGTGTTGTTGGAAGAGAGTGTTTGCCATGACTAGGGTGTTCTCTTGGCAAAACTCTGTTAGTCTTTGCCCTGCTTCATTTTGTACTCCAAGGCCAAACTTGCCTGTTACTGTAGGTATCTCTTGACTTCCTACTTTTGTATTCCAGTTCCCTATGAAAAGATCCTTTTTTGGTGCTAGTTCCAGGAGGTCTTTTAGGTCTTCAGAGAATCATTCGGCTTCAGTTTCTTCAGCATCAGTGGTTGGGGCACAGACTTGGAATACTGTGGTATTTAATGGTTTGTCGTGGAAATGAACTGATATCATTCTGTTGTTTTTGAGATTGCACCCCAGTACTGCATTTTGGAATCTTTTGTTGACTACGAGAGATACTCCATTTCTTCTAAGGTATTCTTGCCCACAGTGGTAGATTTAATGGTCATCTGAATTAAATTCACCTATTCCAGTCCATTTTAGTTCATTGATTCCTAAAATGCCAGTGTTCACTCTCACCATCTCCTGTTTGACCACACCAATTTACCTTGATTCATGGACCTAACATTCCAGATTCGTATGCAATGTTGTTCTTTACAGCATGGGACTTTACTTTCACCATCAGATACAACCACAACTGGGCATTGTTTCTGCTTTGGCTCAGCCTCTTTGTTCTTGCTGTAGCTATTTCCCTGCTCTTCTGCAGTAGTATATTGGAGGATTCATCTTTCAGTGTCATATCTTTTTGCCTTTTCATGCTGTTCATAGGGTTTTCAAGGCAAGAATAATGGCATGGTTTGCCATTCTCTTCTCCAGTGGACCACCTTTTGTCAGGCTCTATCTATCAGGGACATGCCTTTCAGCCGCTCAAAGTAGCTGGATGACATGCCGGGCATCCTGGTTGTCTCACTTCTGGTCCTCCTTGAGCATTTGAACCTTCACTGTCCACTGGGTGTCGGTCAACGTGCAGCCAGGGATCGAGGCAAAGGCCCTGCTGAAGTGGCTGGGAAGAGAGTCTGGGGAAGGCTGGAGCTGATGTTGGAGGACACCCAGGATGGGAGGACACCCCAGCCTCATCACTGCCACTGCCGCCCCGGAACACATCCGCTGCCCAGGAGTCAGAGCCAATCAGCCACTCAGGAGCAGTTGGTACCCCGACTTCTCTGCTGCCCGGTCACGCTGGGAACTGGGGGTGATGGTCACTACCCTGCTTCCACCTCCAACTCTGGGTTGATCTTTGCAAAGCCGCTTCCCAGGCCACCAACACCTCTTCAGGCCACCACGACGTTATCCTGCGATACTTGTTGTAAGTTTAGTACCAAATATTTTTCCAGATCACAGTGAACCTGAAAAGCACTTGGGTTAGTTTTCACTATATTTCTGAGAATTTTTATGAATAATAAATTTATATAAGTGCTTACTTATTTAAGCCAATTAAACAGATCTTTCAGAGATTAATTTTGGTAATATTATCTGAGGTTTGAAAATACCACAAAGCTACAACATACACTTGTGTACAGACACACATGAATATACAGACACACACAAACTGATAGTTTAGTTTTTAAATTTTAACCATAAGACAGGTATGATAATGTAAAATTCACTAGTTACAAAAGAAACAGTTGGAATAAGTTATGTTTATATGCTCAGATGGCTAAATCTTTTTCTACTAATATTTGTGGAGAAGATGTTAAATTTTTCCTTCACTCAAATTTCAAATGACCTTTCAGCATTTTGTTCTTCTGATAAGAATTATCTCTCTGAAGTCTGTAGAATATGTACATCTCAAAGGCATACATTTTTATCTTTGAAGAGTCCTTAAAAGGAAAAAGTTCTTATCAGGCTCCAATAAGTTCTTCCAGTATCTTATCAGGTTTCAGGCAGGACAAACAGTAAATATTCCTGGGAGTATTAAATAACTTCATGGACACAAAAGGCATTCATTCTCAAAGAGGGTTCAAAGGTTCCTACATTCCCAAGATTCAGAGTCACTCCCAAAGATAGCCAAAAGAAAGCACTGACACCTACATGTCCCAGGCAGGCAGAAAGCCAAGTGAAGCTTTGGTTTTAAAAAAAAAAAAAGGCAACCATTTAACTGTGTCTTCACAGTGGAAAGGCAATTTACATGGAAGATTTCTAGAATTGATGCTCAAACACCGGAAGCTAGAGTGGAGCAATGGGAATTTCATCAGTCCTATAGTCTTTTGTTTTCCTTACCTTTTAAGATATGCACATTTATTAAGACACTGCTCTTTTTTCCATCATTCTTTTGTATAGTTATTTATTTATTTTTGATTGCACTGGGCTTCTTTGTTACTGCACTGGCTTTTCTCTGGTTTCGGTGAGCAAGGGCTACTCTCTAGTTTTGAAGCAAGGGCCTATCATGGTGGTGACTTTTCTTGCTGAGAAACACAGGCTCTAGGCATGCAGTCTTCACTGGTTGCTGCGGGTGGGATCAGTAGTTGCAGCTCCCAAGCTCTGGAGGATAGGCGTAGTGTTGTGGCGCATGGGTTTCGTGGCTCTGCAGCATGTGGAATCTTCCCAGACCAGGGATAGAACTCATGTCCCCTGCACTGGCAGGTAGATTTTCATCCACTGTACCACCAGGGAAGTCCTCAGTATGTTTTATAATTTTTCATTAGCCTTTTGCAGCAAAACTTTCAAAGAAAACTATTTTGGAATTTTGAAGCTTTCTAGAAGCTTCAGCATGTCAATTAAAATAAGTATCTGGGTTAGGATGATCTCCTGGAGAGGGAAATGGCAACCCACTTCAGTATTCTTGCCTGGGAAATTGCATGGACGGAGGAGCCTGGTGGGCTACATTCCATGGGGTCACACAAGAGTCAAACATAACTTAGCAACTAACCAACAACACTTCTTCTTTAAATGATCTTATCCAATTAGAGTGTTCCTCCTAATGTAATTCTAGTTTGTGATTTCCAAGTGCTGGCAGCAGTTTAAAAGGACCCCAGCTGTAGGAATTTAATCCTGTCAATGTAAAGTTAATCAGCCAATCTAAGAAATAGAAATCTTTATTAGAGCCAAATTTGAGGATTTAACCTGGAAAGAGCACCTCAGAAAGCTCTGAGAACTGTCCCACCTGTTGGAAGTCAAGGCACAGTTATGTAAGTTTTTTAAGACTGTACATCAAATGATGTATTATTGACACTTTACATACTTCAAATCTAAGCAGCATGTGACCCTGACAACATTGTTGATGTCAACTAAAAAGGTGCACAATGTGAGAGTTGTGAGTTAAGTTTTATTTGGGGGCAAATGAGGACTGCAGCCTGGGAGACAGCATCTCAGCTCTGAGAGATTTCTCCAAAGAGGCAAAGGGAGAAGGTCAATGTATAAGATTTTGGTGATGGGGGAATTCAATGTAAAAAAAGCATTCATTTTACAAAAGGTTTTTTGCTAGTCACGAGGAAATGACGTCACCATGAAGGAATTTAGTGTTTTTCTAGATATGAGGAGATGCAAGGATTTGGATCATGAAATTAGTTCCTGAAAATATCTAAGTATTTAAAGACCTGTTCCATTGGTTTCCCTAGAGCACAGAGTGCAACACTCTCCAACCTGAATTCCCTTTCGAGTATTCAAGGCCAGCAGCTGCAGCAGCACAGGCAGATGGCAAATGCCCGTGTTGTTGTTCTTCAGTCGCTGGCTAATGCTCTTGGCAAATGCCAATTTTTAGTTGACATTGACTTAAAAATATGCACAACAGGGTGAGAGTTGAGAGTTAAGTTTTCTTGGGGCCAAAATGAGAACTGCAGCCCAGGAGATAGCACCTCAGATAGCTCTGAGAAACTGCCCCAAAAATCCAGTGGGGGAGATCAGTATATTTGTGATTTAGGTGAAGGGAGAATGCATGCAATGAAGCACAGATTTTTCCAGAAACTTTCTGCTAGTTTTGTGAAGTTTTTGCTAGTCACGCGAAACAGTCATCACCAGGAAGGATTTTACTGCTTTTCTACATATGGGGAGAAACAAGAATTAGGCTCATAATATTGGCTCCCAAAAAGTATCGAACTCTCTGAAGACCTGTCTTGCCAGTTTTCCCCCAGCACAGAGTGCCTCTTTTCTGCTCTCCACCCTGAACTCCTTTCAGGGGGTGTGGAAAATCAGCAGCTGCAGCAACACATGATTTCATCCTTGTAGAGATCTATGGCAAGTGCCCATGGCAAGTGCCAATTTGTAGTTGACAAGATCAAGATGGAATGTTATCTTTTAAGGAGTTGTCTTGCTGGTGCGAGGAAACTGTCACTCTTCAGGGTGAGCACCTTTTTCTGCCAATGGGGGAGATTTGGTCGATGCATAATGTACAAATACAATGCATGGTGTGGGGACAGAGGAAGCTAAAGGCAGAGAAATTTTTGTTTAAGTTTTTCTTGTCTTACTGTAAAATATGAATTTTATTTCACAATCTATATTTATGTCTAGCTTATGTCTAGCCACAAATGGGGTGTAATTCTCATATCTGTCTGGCCATATTTTGGGGTCCCTAGCCTGGAGGTTTCCCTGATGGCTCAGATGGTAAAGAATCTGCCTGCAGTGCAGGAGACCTGGGTTTGATCCCTGGATTGGGAAGATCCCCTGGAGAAAAGAATGGCTATCCACTCCAGTGTTTTTGCCTGATAAATTCCAAGAACAGAGGAGCCTGGTGGGCTACAGTCTATGGGATCTCAGAGTCATACACGACTGTGCAACTAACACACAAACATACGCCTTAGAGGTTACCAAGCCAAGCTCTCAGAACACAAAGTCTTGTAAGATTTTGTAGATATTCAGTATCTTCCAGAACCACAGTTCTTAGACATAAACTAAGCAGATGTGCTGAAAGATGGCAAAGAGTTAAATAACTCTTTGGGTCTTAGGAATTCCATTTTTTTACTCAAAACAAAATTTCATTCACCTAAGATCTTGCAGCACTGGACCAGTCCACTCAAATCCAATCCAGTCCAATCCAAGACAAAGTTCGGTTTTTAAATTGGATCCTGTCCAACTCCAGCTGCTAACTACCAACAATTCCCATGGAACTCTGGACTAAGGGGAAAGGTTGAACCAACAGAACTCAACAGCTGAGGACTGCAGGCTGGGGGCTCTGCATGGATGAGGAACTGTACACTGCTACCACCTACTGCCATATGGATCTTTGGGCGGAATCAAGGGCTGGGAAATGCAGGCTAAAACGTTAGGGGCTGGTCTCTAGGTAGACCCATCTACTAGCTCAACGGGGCACCCAGCTGACCTGCCCTGTGAAGAAAAGCCTATTAGATCAGGAGTTCAGGGCAAAGAGAGCAGAGCTCAGAACTTACTCATGGCCCTTGAGAATGGCAAGAAAGATAGTGAATTTAAAGGGTAACATGTCTTGTGTTTCTCATCGTCCCCAAATGCTGTCAAGTTTGCTTCTAATCCACTGCTGCCTCCAAATTTGTTAAATAAAAATTCATCAGAATAAATTTGAAGATTTTTGTGCTGAAAGTTTTTTCTTTCATCTCAGGTTCAAAGGATTTGTTAACAAGATAAGCCACTAGTTCTGCACAAATAAATAGCTGCTGCTAAGTCACTTCAGTCGTGTCCGACTCTGTGCAACCCCACAGATGGCAGCCCGCCAGGCTCCCCCGTCCCTGGGATTCTCCAGGCAAGAACACTGGAGTGGGTTGCCATTTCCTTCTCCAATGCATGACAGTGAAAAGTGAAAGGGAAGTCGCTCAGTCGTGTCTGACTCTTTGCGACCCCATGGACTGCAGCCCACCAGGCTCCTCCATCCATGGGATTTTCCACTGGAGTGGGTCTCCAGTGCCTTCTCTGTAAGTAATAGCAATATTTATTAAAGAATTATCTAGTGTACTTTCGATATACTAACATTAAAAGAAAAGAGAGAGAAACAGCAGAGAATACATCACCAAATTGGGTTTTGACCAATATCCAGACTCAAACAGCGCTGGGCAGTCCCGTGACACAGCACATGTGGAGTCCCAATTGGGAAAAGGTCCCAGGTGGTGGATCTACTCCAGGGGTGAGACTTCAAAGATTCCAGGAGATTGCAGTTCGGGGCTCCTGCTTATAATCGCAGGATGCAAACTGATATCATCGTCAATCGGTGAGCAAATAGCAGCTCTGGTTTCATGTTAATACTATTTGTTTAGTCTTGTGAAACTTGGAATGTTGTTAAGCCTGGGCCTTGGTTAGCCAGAGACCCTTCAAGGGCTCAACAATTTCAAGATTTGTCCCCAGTCTTATCTATGGTGCTGCAAGTCTTGAATTCACAGCAGATAGTCAGAGCAGTGTCTAGGCGGGTTAGAAGCAAGGTCAAAGGGCTGCTCTGCTTTGTCTCTGAAGCCTAAACAAGACTATTTATTTAATTTCCCTAACAAAGATCTAATTGACTTTATTAATTTATGCATGAACTGGGCAGCATCCTGTAAGGTCAGGGCAAGGGGGCCCAAGACAGAAAGACCACCCCATAACCCCGCAAGTTTGGAACATGCCCGGGCATGCCCGAGCATGCCCAGATTACTCAGGAAGAGAACTCTAGCCCCGACCCCCACCCAAACAGCAACTAGGGGCGGGCTGACATTGCCGGGACCAACCCCATGACCTGGCCCAATCAAACGCCGACATGAAGCCCTTGGCCGCCAACCACCCTTGCAGATCACACTCTTCACCTTATTTGGAAAGGGTCCAGCTTGAGCAGCGACCCCCGCTATAAAGTCCCATCCCCACTCCACATACCTCGCAGACTCCCTTGGTACTTTCCCTTGCCCGCCGACTGGGAGCTCTGCCCGGGAGCGACTGCCCAATAAAGGCCTCTACATTACCAGCCCAGAGGGGTGTCTCCTTTCTTCCTCGCGGCATTTTCTTACACATCCCACCTTAGAAAATAGAAAGAGGCTCTGTCAAGCTGCAGAAAAGGAAAGGGAGCAGAAGAAAAAGAAATTATTAGCAAATTATAAAGGAAAATAATTAGCACTGTTTTAGGCACAGTTCTTCTAAAGATAACAGAAGGGGCCCTTTAGGGATGGGTGGAATATTTCATCAGTGCTGACTAGGTAATTGCATATTGACTGGTTAAAGATTACTTTCCTGGGAGGGCCTGTCACTGCAGTTTAGGTATTAAGTCTGTTTTACTGACACATGGCCTTAAAGCAGTGACTATATCTGGGGCCTGTTATTTCTTCTTAATAAAATGTATGACATAATGATTTGATATTTGTTTACATTGTGAAACGATCACCACAATAAGTCTAGTTAGCATCTGTCACCACACATAGCTACAAAACATTTTTTTCTTGTGATGTTAACTTTTAAGATCTAGTGTCTTACCAACTTTCAAATACACCCTTTAGTTTTCTAAATTCTTTTGGTATAACTTTCTTATATTTGATTCCTGAAAATGTGGCTATTTAAAGAGGCAGTATGCAGAGATGATAGGAGGAGACTGACTTTTGGAGACGTGCAATCTTGTTTTGAATCTTGTCCCGTGACCAAAGTACACGGGAGACGTGTACTTTGGATGCATCTCTCTGAGGCTCAGTTTCCTCACACATAAAATGGGAATGGAGGGAAAACACTCGCTTCACAAGGTCGTTGACAGAATAAATGAGATAATATGAAGCTCTCGGTAGTATCTGGCACTGGACCATGACAGCTAATAGATTTTATTTCCCTTCTTACATTCCTCTATGTACTCACCATCCACTTCCACCTGAGCTTATACACACCACACACACACACACACACACACACACACACACACACACACACCTGTCAGAAACAGAGCCTTTTCTTCCTGTAAGAAATAAACCTGGAATTTCCTTGATGGTCCAGTGGCTAAGATTCCACACACCCAATGCAGGGGGCCTGGGTTCAATCCCTGGTCAGGGAACTAGATCCCACATTCCACAGCTAAAATATCCCACCTGTCGCAATTAAAAAAAAAGGAAAAGATTCCACATGCCTCAGTGAAGACCTGGTGCAACCAAATGGATAAATAAATATTTGAAAAAGAAATAAACCCATCTTGTTTTAGGTCACTTCTTTTCCTACAGTGTATAAATTCATTGCTCACTCCAAAGGAATAAAAACATCACAGCTTTCCCTACCATTCTTTCTGTCTCTTAGACATATGTTGCATATTCCCTATCTTCTTTCAACACATGTACTTTATAACTGAAAGAGAAAATTCTAGGACATAGAAGGCTACTTTGTTTTGCTTGCTTATCTTCCAAATTTTAAACTCTTGATTTTGTTGCACAAAAGAAATCCCGCTTAAACTAGACTACAGAAAATGGCAAGTCGCTAACTCTACACATGATTGTCACTGGAACCACAAAACCCATATAGCAAAACAAAACTTTATATTCACATCTGTAGTTATGCTCAAAATTTGGTGTTTGATTTTTCCTAAAATGGTAATGACCTTACTCATGAATGGCTCCTCAACCCCGATGAATGGTACACATTTTGTCTAGGGCTTAATTATACGTCACAGAGCTCAGTTCAGGAAATGAGAGTAAAAATAGTCAAAGGTGTGTTCGTGTCGGCTTCTTTGCAGCCCCATGGACTCTAAACTACCAGGCTCCTCTGGCCATTCTTCAGGCAAAATACTGGAATGGGTTGCCGTTTCCTCCTCCAGGAGATCTTCCTGACCCAGGGATTGAACCTGTGTCTCCTGCATGCCAGGCAGATTTTCAATCTGCTGAGTCATCAGAGGAAGAATGTCAAAGGTATAGGCATTGAAAATCGTAACATTTGGGGTGAGATGTCATGAAATTCCACCTGCCCCCAAAAGGGCTCCTCAACTGAGGTCTTTTGGGGGACACCAAAAGAGAGATATCTCCTTTTTCTGGATCCAAGACTGCAAAATGGTCTATACGGTATTTTTAAAGTCATTAACTCACTTTTTACAGCCATTTGATAAAAAACAAAAATGACAGGTGGAGATATTTCCAGAAAGCTCTCAGATACCATATTCTGAACACAATGCCTTCTAAGGCCAGAGGCACACATCAGGCAAAGCCTCTGGGCCTTCCAAAGATGCCTGCAACAGAAGGGATAAAAATGAAGGGCAGGGGAGGACTTCTGATTGGCTGGGTGGGCAGCCTTCACAGAAAAGGTTTCATTTAAGCTAAGCCTTGATGGGCAAGCAACATCTCAACAGACTATGGGAGGAAGGAGTCTTTCATCCTTGAGCACATGGACTTGGATTTGTTAGACATTGTCTCCGAGACTAAGAAATAAAATCTTACTTTCTACTCTTTTTTTTTTTTTTGGCCGTGCCAGCTATAGGATCTTAGTTCCCCGATCAGGGATTGAACCCTGGCCCTGGCAGTGAAAGTGCCAAATCCTAACCACTGGACTCCAGGGAATTCCGGGAACCTTACCTTCTATATATATATATTTTTTAACTTTTTTATTTTGTATTGGAGTATAGCGGGTTAACAATGCTGTGACAGTTTTAGGTGAACAGCAATGGGACTCAGCCAGACATATGCATGTATCCATTCTCCCGCAAACTCCCCACCCATCCAGGCTGCCACATAACATTGAGCAGTTTCCCGTGCTCTACAGTAGGTCCTTGCTGGTTATCATTTTAAACATAGTGTGTACATGCCCATCCCAAACTCCCTAACTATCCCTTCCCCTCATTCTTCCCTAGACAACCATAAGTTTGTTTTCTAAGTCTTTTTCTATATTTTAATTTTTACTCCAAGTTCTCACTATGCTGAGGTAGTAAAAACTTAATTTTAGTAATTGCTAACAGCCCCTCCATCCCCACAGAGGGGAGACAGATGTAGAACTATGCAAATATAGAATTTGTATCTAAGTTCTGTAGCGTAAATAATACCAAGGCATGGGGGATAGGATAGATAGGAAGCAAAGAGGAATCTAAGGTTTTATCTATTACCAGAAAGTTTAGTAACACTAAGGAAAGAAAGAACAGGTTGTAAAAAGTCGTACATGACTGAGCGGCCGAGCACACACAAAGAAATAACAGAGAGAACACCTCAAGAGAGAGTGGGCCACACTGAGAGAGGCAACGGGCCCTGGAGGGCTGGATACAGAGTTTTTAGGGCAGGATCATTTGCATAATCCAGGGATGTCATCAACTGACAACTTTGACTGACAGTTGCAGGTTATATAACAAGATGCTCTACCGCTCATGGGCTTCCCATAGTTCAGTCTGTTCTAATTAGACAATTATAATCAATAATTATGGGATTGATTATATTCTTTGCAGCCAAAGATGGAGAAGCTCTATACAGTCAGCAAAAACAAGACCGGGAGCTGACTGTGGCTTGGATCATGAACTCCTCCTTATTGCCAAATTCAGGCTGAAATTGTGGGGGAAACCACTAGACCATTCAGGTATGATCTAAATCAAATCCCTTATGATTACACAGTGGAAATGAGAAGTAGATTTAAGTGACTAGATCTGATAGACAGAGTGCCTGATGAACTATGGATGGAGGTTTGTGACATTGTATAGGAGACAGGGATCAAGACCATCCCCAAGAAAAAGAAACACAAAAAAGCAAAATGCCTGTCTGAGGAGGCCTTACAAATAGCTGTGAAAAGAAGAGAAGTGAAAAGCAAAGGAGAAAAAGAAAGATATACCCATTTGAATGCAGAGTTGCAAAGAACAGCATGGAGAGATAAGGAAAATTTCCTCAGTGATCAGTGCAAAGAAATAAAGGAAAACAATAGAATGAGAAAGACTAGAGATCTCTTCAAGAAAATTAGAGATACCAAGGGAACATTTCATGCAAAGATGGACTCAATAAAGGACAGAAATGGTATGGACCTGACAGAAGCAGAAGATATTAAGAAGAGGTGGCAACAATACACAGAAGAACTGTACAAAAAAGATCTTCTCGACCTGGATAATCACGATGGTGTGATCACTCATCTAGAGCCAGACATCCTGGAATGTGAAGTCAAGTGGGCCTTAGGAAACATCACTACGAACAAAGCTAGTAGGAGTAAGTGGTGGAATTCCGGTTGAACTATTTCAAATCCTAAAAAATGATGCTGTGCTGTGAGTGCTGCACTCTATATGTCAGCAAATCTGGAAAACTCAGCAGTGGCCACGGGACTGGTAAAGGTCAGTTTTCATTCTAATCCCAGAGAAAGGTAATGACAAAGAATGTTCAAACTACCGCACAATTGCACTCATCTCACACACTAGCAAAGTAACCCTCAAAATTCTCCAAGCCAGTCTTCAGCAATACATGAACCATGAACTTCCAGATGTTCAAGCTGGTTTTAGAAAAGGCAGAGGAACCAGAGATCAAATTGCCAACATCCGCTGGATCATGAAAAAAGCAAGAGAGTTCCAGAAAAAACATCTATTTCTGCTTTATTGACTATGCCAAAGCCCTTGACTGTGTGGATCACAACAAACTGTGGAAAATTCTACAAGAGATGGGAATACCAGACCACTTGACCTGCCTCTTGAGAAACCTGTATGTAGGTCAGGAAGCAGCAGTTAGAACTGGACATGGAACAACAGACTGGTTCCAAATAGGAAAAGGAGTATCTCAAGACTGTATATTGTCACCCTGCTTATTTAACTTCTATGCAGAGTACATCATGAGAAATGCTGGGCTGGATGAAGCACAAGCTGGAATCAAGATTGCCAGGAGAAATATCAATAACCTCAGATATGCAGATGACACCACC
>SJYA01002092.1:20233-31289 GCA_006410615.1 Neotragus moschatus
GATTGCCAGGAGAAATATCAATAACCTCAGATATGCAGATGACACCACCCTTATGGCAGAAAGTAAAGAGGAACTAAAAAGCCTCTTGATGAATGTGAAAGAGGAGAGTGAAAATGTTGGCTTAAGGCTCAACGTTCAGAAAATGAAGATCATGGCATCCGGTCCCATCACTTCATGGCAAATAGATGGGGAAACAGTGGCTGACTTTATTTTTTGGGGGCCCCCAAATCACTGCAGATGGTAACTGCAGCCATGAAATTAAAAGATGCTTACTCCTTGGAAGGAAAGTTATGACCAACCTAGATAGCATATTCAAAAGCAGAGACATTATTTTGTCAACAAAAGTCCATCTAGTCAAAGCTATGGTTTTTCCAGTGGTCATGTATGGATGTGAGAGTTGGACTATAAAGAAAGCTGAGCACCGAAGAATTGATACTTTTGAACTGTGGTGTTAGGGAAGACTCTTGGAGAGTCCCTTGGACTGCAAGGGGATCCAACCAGTCCATCCTAAAGGAGATCAGTCCTGGGTGTTCATCGGATGGACTGATGTTGAAGCTGAAACTCCAATATTTTGGCTACCTGATGCGAAGAACTGACTCATTTGAAAAGACCCTGATGCTGGGAAAGATTGAGGGCAGGAGAAGGGGATGACAAAAGATGATATGGTTGGATGGCATCACTGACTCAATGGACATGAATTTGGGTAAACTTTGGGAGTTGGTGATGGACAGGGAGGCCTGGCGTGCAGCAGTTCATGAGGTCGAAAAGAGTTGGATAGGACTGAGCAACTGAATTGAACTGAACTGATAATTAGATTTACATGTTCATGGAATATTTATGAGCAGTTAATGAGTCCAGTGGTCACCAAAGATTACTTCAGTACAGGATATTGTGGGTATAGGATAATGGATCACCAACAAGGACTTACTGTATAGCACAGGGACGCTCCTCAGTGTTATGTGGCAGCCTGGATGGGAGGGGAGTTTGAGGGAGAATCAGTTCAGTTCAGTTCAGATGCCATCCAACCATCTCATCCTCTGTCATCCCCTTCTCCTCCTGCCCTCAATCTTTCCCAGCATCAGGGTCTTTTCAAATGAGTCAGCTCTTCATATCAGGTGACCAAAGTATTGGAGTTTCAGCTTCAACATCAGTCCTTCCAATGAACACCCTGGACTGCTATCCATTAGGATGGACTGGTTGGATCTCCTTGCAGTCCAAGGGACTCCCAAGAATCTTCTCCAACATCACAGATAATGGATACATGTATATGTGTGGCTGAGTCCTCTTGCTGTTCACCTGAAACTATCACAGCATTGTTAACCCACTATACTCCAATACAAAATGCTAGAGTAGGGCAAGTCCCAACAGTCAGTGGTGAGGTGAGGGGAGGTTTCTGGCTTCCTGACCATTTTTGGAGTACTAGTGGGGTTCTATTAGGAGCAAGGCTAATAAATTGCTTGGTGGGATTAGGAGGCTATTGTTCTGTTTAGCTGAAGGGGCTACCCTCCCCTTGCTCTCAGCTAACCTCCTGCCCATCAGTTGCTACTGAGCAGGCCCTTACTCCTGCCCCTAAAGCCCTTTTAGGAGGAAAGCTCGCTTCATCTCCATGGTGGGGGGGTGGGGGCCGGGCATTGTTGGTTGTGGCTCTAGGATCCATGTGATCTCTCCCCATTATGCAGCAGCCAGGTGAGTGGGATGGGACTGACACAAGCCACCACTCCTCCCAACCGTCTCCACTGGCTGATCCTGACTGGCTCAACCGTGATCCCATCCTTCTTGCTTTGATGGCAGTTGTTATCCTCAGTGATTTTGTTTCTTTGCCTGTGTCCCACAGCTTGTGGGATCTTAGTTCCCCAAACAAATTGAACCCAGGCCTTTGACAGTGAAAGCTCCAAGTTCTAACCGCTGGTCCACTGTGGGGGATTTCTCCACAGCTGTTCTTTTAGGGATAAGTACTTCACTGAAGCTGGTCCAATTGAAACCCCAGGATTATTTTCCCATAGTTGGGAAAAGAGAAGTTCTCCTTCTGGACAGACAGATATGTGAAGCCTGGAACTGATACAAGCATTTTGCTGTTATGAGGGAAGTCAGCCTGAGAACAGAGCCAAGACCCGTAAGGGAAAAGAAGTGGAGGCAGAGCCTGATCAAATCACCAGAGCCTGATCAAATGACCCTGTCCCTGCGCTTTATTACTGAGCCAATAAAATCCACTTATTGTTTAAATCACTTTGAATTGGATTTTTTCTTTTTTTATCACTTCCACAAAAAAAATTCTAACCAGTCTACTTTAGGGCACTCTTGAGTGTACTGAAAACATTCTGTTTTTTCTGGACCCATCTGGGCTTGAGGAACTCTGAGAGGCTGTTCAGATCTTATCTATTATGTATTCCACATAATAATTTATTTTATACTATTTTGCTGTCTCCAACAGCTCTACCCAGAATAGGGGGCATGCTGCTGCTGCTGCTGCTGCTGCTAAGTCGCTTCAGTCGTGTCTGACTCTGTGTGACCCCATAGACAGCAGCCCACCAGGCTCCCCCATCCCTGGGATTCTCCAGGCAAGAACACTGGAGTGGGTTGCCATTTCCTTCTCCAATGCATGAAAGTGAAAATTGAAAGCGAAGTCACTCAGTCGTGTCCGACTCTTAGCAACCCCATGGACTGCAGCCTACCAGGCTCCTCTGTCCATGGGGTTTTCCAGGCAAGAGTACTGGAGTGGGGTGCCATTGCCTTCTCTGAATAGGGGGCATAGTTCTCCCCTTTTCTTATATCTCACAACGCTATTTGTCGGGACAGTCGGTTGTCAATTTATACCCCATCCTATAGAACAGTTAATCACAACCGAATTCCCTTACACTGCTTCTTCAACTCTAACCTCTGATTTGCTTGTCTTTCACATAGTTTTAACTTTTCCGGAGTTTCATACAAATTATACACTATGTAAATTTTGGACTGGTTTTTTTCCATTCAACAAAATACCTTGGTAATTCACCCAAGTTGTTGTGTGTATACAACAACTATATGTATGTATGTATATATATATATACAGTTCAGTACTTTTTGCTGTTGAATTCCTCCTAAAAGCCTGTTATTCCCATCTTTGTTGATGGCAACTTTGTCCTTCTAGTTGTTCAAGCCAAAATCTTGATTCCTCCTTTTCTTTCAACCCTGCATCCAATCCAGACTTCTCTGGCAGGCCAGTGGTTAAGATGCTGTGCCTCCGTTGCAGGGAGCACGGGTTCCATCCCTGCCCAGGGAACTAAAATCCCACATGCCATGTGACACAGAAAAAGAAAGAAAGAAAAAATATATATTTTTAATAAAGAAAATCGGGTTAGCTCTACCTTATTTTTTACTTATTTATTTTTATTTTTTTGCTTCACCATGTGGCTTGCAAGGTGTTAGTTTCCAACCAGGACCTGAACACTGGCCCTGGCAGTGAAAACACAGTCATAACCACTGGAGAATCAGAGCATTCCCTAGCTCTACCTTTAAAGTATATTGAGAATTCAGTCACTCCTCAGCACCTCCACTGCTACCACCCTGGTCAGATCCATATCATTTCTCACTTGGGATACTACAACAACCTCCAGTCTGGTCCCTGGGCTCCTGCCTTTGTCTTCCCTATTATCTATTTTCAATATAGCAGCAGCAACGGTCTTTTTGGAAACATAAGTCAAATCATGAGACATTTCTGCTCAGAATTCTGCACAGGCTCTCTGTTCTATCAGAGTGAAAGCCAAGGTCCCTCTAATGGCTTACAAAGGCCCTGCATCATCTGTCCCCTCTGACCTCTCAACTCTGTCTCCTACTTTCCTCCTCATTCATTCCGCTCCAGCCACATTGGCCTTCTGCTTCTCAAACACACCAAGCATGATTCCACAGGTAGAATCTGCCTGTTTTCTCTGCTTGAAATTCGTTCCATGCCCCCAGATGTCATTTGTCTAATTCCCCACCTCCTTTAAGGATTTGAGGAAATCTTCCTTTTTTGATGAGCCTAACACTGACTACTCAATTTAATAGCCAGCTCACCTCCAGGCACTATTGATCCCTCTTACACTGTATTAATTTTCATCATAGGCCCATTACCTCCTAATATACTATGTAATTAACTTACACACTATGCTATTATTTACTGTGAGATTCCTCAATATAATACTGGCTCCATGAAGGCAGGGATCTTGGTTCATTTTATTCATGAATGTATCCCAAGCACCTAGTGCAGAACCTGAAACACAGGAAGAACTCTATATGTGAGTTAAAAATAAAGGGACTTCCATGGCAATCCTGCAGTTGGGACTTCACCTTCCAGTGTAGGAAGTTTAGATTCAGCCCCTGGTCAGGGAGATGGCTACAGGCCTCATGGCCAAAAACTCAAAGCATGGAACAGAAGCAATATTGTGACAAATTCAATAAAGACTTTAAAAATGATCCACATCAAAAAATATCTTTAAAAAAGAAGGGAAAATATAAATACTGGGGCTTGATAGTTTCTTACAGACAGAGCAAGTCAGTCAATTAAATGCACAAACTTCTAAGTTCTCTGAAGTCTCGAGGACCCCAGTTAGCTCCCCCTTATTGAATGCCTATTATATGCTAAGTATTATTTCACTTAACTATATAGATATCCATGAACAAAGTTCCTAATGCAGAGGTTCCAAAGGCTAATGTAGTCTATGACAAATGCTCACAAATTATTTAAGGAAGCAGTAACAACCTGAAGTATTGGAGAGTAGGGCAGAGTATCCCTACTCCTTTACAAAATGATCAAGCATGGGCTACCTGGCAAAGTCACAAAGCTTCATCAGTTGATGGTTCCATAAAGATATACTCCTGGTTTCCTGATCCGTTACCATCTTCTATCAGTCTTTCCTCTGCTACCTTACCTCCTTGCCTCATTGCTCTTCAGCCAACTGATCAAGGTTGGAATTTATGCATGTTAGTCAGGTGCTCAGTTGTGTCTGATTCTTTGAGATCCCATGGACTATAGCCTGCAAGGCTCCTCTGTCCATGGGATTTCCCAGGCAAGAATACTGGAATGGGTTGCCATTCCCTTCTCCAGGGATCTTCCTGACCCAGGGATCCAACCCAAGTCTTCCACATTACAGGCAGATTCTTTACCATCCAAGCCACCAAGGAAGTACCTGGAAGCTATGTACTGCATCCCCAGATCTCACATGTTAGTTTCACCCATCTATCAAGGAAGACAAACTTAAAAATTATTTGAGTAAATTCCATGCATCTGACAGATACTTATTGAGCCCCCACTATAAGCCAAGCACTTCTATAGGTATTAATGACTCAGCAAATAGGAGACATAGATCCCTGTTCCCAAGGAGATTACATTCTAGTAAAAGGGAAATGAGACTAGACATTTTTTTTAAAGAACAAAAATATCAGATAGTGAAAAATGCAATGTGAACAATTAAGAACATCTATGAAGAAGTGACCATTAAAGTAAGATCTGTAAACCAAGACAGAAGTTCCCATGCCAAGATTATGAGGAAGTACATTCTAGGCAAAGGAAACAGCTAGCACAAAAGTCTTGAGGTTGGTACAGCTTGGGAAGTGTGAGGCAGGGAAAGAGAATACTGTGGCTGAAGGAGAGTTGGCAGAAGGAAGAATGGCCATGGATGGGGTGGGAGAGATGATTGGGGCTTGGGCAGAGGTTTTGTGGACTAAAGTAAAGAGTGTGGATTTTATCTAAGTGCTAATGAAACTGAATAGGTCTCAAGCCTTCCCAGGGAGAAATCTCTGCCCCCTACCTCTTATTTGTAGAAAATTTTTAGCCTACTATACCTTCTAGGTTCCAAAGAGCAAATTTCACCAGAGAAGAAAATACAGAAAGAAAGGAAAAGAGTCAAGCAAAACAAAATAATAATAGTTTAGCCATAAAATAGTCAAAGACCTTTACTTCCTCCTCAAAGTCTATAGATTATATCCTGAGCCATATCCTTGAGTTGTTCTGCAAATATCAAAATCTCCCCCCAGGTGAAGGAGGTTAACTGCCTGCTGACCACGAGCAAAACCCAGACCAATTGGAACCAGAAGATTGATGAATGAAACTCCTAAAACTTCACCCTTTGACCTCACCATCAACCAATCAGAGAATTATGCACAAGCTGAAAAAGCACTCTGCAACTGACATCCCCAACATCGCCTTTAAAAACCTTTCCTTTAAAAGTCATCAGGGAGTTTAGGTCTCCGGAGTGTGTTCTCATTCTTATTGCTCGGCACCCTGTAATAAATGCTGTACTTTCCTTCACCACAACCCAGTGTCAGTAGATTGCTGTGCATCAGGGAAAGACCCAAGTTTAGTTAAGTAACAATTTTGGCAACCATGAAGGGACTCCCATCCCAGGTAGGTGTCTGGACAGTGGCAGCTCTCAGATCCTGTCCAGGAGCTCCCTGAGTACCTTTGTCTCACAGATAGCCCTGAGTGCTTGCTTCTAACCAGACATTGCTGGCCCATATCACTTTCAATTTTGGGCTGAAGGAAGCAAAGCTCTGTTCCTGGTTTGTAAGATGTCTCTGCTAAGTGATGGAACCTCACACGTGATGACATCTCACATGTGATGACATTAGAGTATTCTTCCCTATTGGGTTGCCTTGATTGGAACTTTTCCTTTTGAGGAAGAAAAATCATAAGACTTAGTCATCTGGGCCTGATCTCCAAGTGGAGCATCATTTTAACTTTTCCTTCTGTGCCAAGGCGCTTCTTGGTCATCTATTACCACCTAAGAAGTAATTGTGAAAGTCCCTGTTAGATCTAAACTCATCTACATCCCCATCTGAAACAGTAGGTAGGAAATCCTCCATTCTTATGCTAGGGAACTGTGACTTTCAGAGGCTACTGTGCATTGGGTTGCCTCATTCTGGTCTATTTCTGGTAATACAAGCCATTTGAAAGAAAAAATGGGAAATTAGATCTCTATTCCATCTTGTAGGTCCCTAGGATGTATTTTACAAAATCAGGAAATTTTCAGCTACATTTATATGAAAAGAAAGATGATTTCCTTTTAACACTATGTGGCTATAGCATTCCTAAGATTTCAGAGAAAAATGGCTTGATAAAATATATTTTTGGGCGGGGTTCAAGATTGGGAACTCATGTACACTTGAGATGAAATTAATTAATTAATTAATTAATTTTTTTAAAATTAAAATATACATTTTTTTTTTCAAAAATCTGACCCTAAGAGAACAAAAGTATTCCTAGAAGAAATCTCCAAGTTAAAAGTCTTAACGTTTTCTTGGAATGCAAACACAACCCACATTGCCTGAGGTCTTGGGGAGCTCAGATGATAAAGAATCAACCTATAATGCAGGAAACCTGTGTTCTGTCCTTGAGTTGGGAAGATCCCCTGGAGAAGGATATGGCTATCTACTCAATATTCTTGCCTGGAGAATTCCATAGGCAGAGGTGACTGGCAGGCTACAGAGGGTCACAAAGAGTCAGACATGACTGAGCAACTAATACTTTCACACAAAGCTGAGTGAAAAGAGAAATAGGGTGGAGAAGCCTTTTAAACTCAAGTGAGTAAATTTAACTTATTCCAACTGTTATTCATAAAATAATAAGTCTTGTGTTGAAATACCCAATTCATGACTAAGTTTCAAAAATGAAGCTATGAGGAAGTTCCCTGGAGGCATAGTGGTTAGGATTCCAGGCTTTCACTGCCATGCTCTGGGTTCACCCCTTGGTCAAGAAACAGATCCTGCAAGCCTCACATTGTAAGGGGAAAAAAGAAAGCTATGAGATCTCTAGCTGTGTCTTTCTTTAAAAATCAGTTTATAAATGAGCTTTATTCAATTGGCTTAAAGGAAATCAAGCACTTGTATAAATTCTAAGAAATACAAAAGAAACTAAGCCAAATGAATTTCAGATTCATATGATGTGGGGAATATTCAGCATTAAATTAACGTCTGATATTAAAGTTAGTTTAAGCTTGTTGGTTTAATTAACATAGACATGTCTTTAGAGTCATCAGCATTATGTATAATATTTCTAATGTACTGAAAGTTACTAGAAGTCAAATAAAATCTTATTATATCTGTCACAAATTTTTCAGCAAGAAAAATTACTCAAATGACAAAAAATTAAATGTAAACAAGAGAAAAGCTTTTTAGTGAACTTTAGAAATAATTATGGCTTAGTTTTTCCAGTTTTTTGGTAACTTGAAACGTTACAGTTTTGCTAAATTAAGTTAAATGATGAAAATTCATTGACGGTGTATATAATTTTAAATTAAGATAAAATACTATAACACTGATTGCTAGGCAAGCCTAAGTTTACATTCTTTTGTATTGTTATTAAAATACTAAAGATGTTTGGGTTATTAGACACATGTTTTGTACCACACTGAGGGGAAAAATGTATATTTTTAGAGGTTATAGAATATGTTCATAAATTTGCCAATCAGGTAATGCTGGTATTTACCTTTAAAATCTTTTACTGTCACGTTATGGTTAAGTACTGTTTCACTGTGATCTATGATCATATTTGACCAGTTTTGGGGGGTTTGCTTTTTTGGTTTCTTTTTTTTGCAAACTTCCTCAAACCAAATTCTTAAGTTCTTTTGACCTCTAGTTAACTGTGGGTTGCTTCACAAGGCCATTGAAGTATCACAGAGAGAGAGAGAAATATTAAATTAATTGGGATTATTTAGTATGTTAAATTCCATGGGAAGCAATGTCAAATGTGTGGTGACAAACATTCTTAGGTTTTGCTGTATGAATAAATGTCATTAATATAGAAGTTCTAGAAATTATATAAAATTTCTAAAATTTGAATATGTCCTGGAATAATGTTATCAGTCATAATTTTATTGATCTCAAAATGTTGTATGTCACAGCAACTTGGTTGAAATTTATCAATTGAACTGTAATTCAATCTTTAAACATGTCTTTAAGTCTTTTATCATTCATAACTAGCTACTGCTTCACTCCAATGCCTTTGCAAAGGAAAATGCTTCATCTTCAAGATTCCTAAAAAGGGCTTTTCGACATATACAGCTTTCTGATAACTTTCAGATCTGGGTGTGAAATTAAATAATTCTAATGGAAACAATAATGGTTTTGTGTTACTGTTAAAAAAAGATTAAGATCAAGAATTAATTACATAGGGCTGAGTAAACTGATGAATATAGTTACAGTTTTTATGATTTTTATCTGAAATGTTATGAGTCTTTATTGTATTATCAGATATGAAGAAACCTTTCCCCTCAAGCTAATTATGGTTCATAGAAACTTGATAAATTATACTTTTGTAAATACAATTGAAATATTTATCTTTTCTCTCTACCTGATCCCTCCAGAAATTGGAAACTCTTAAGTTACCAGCAGCCTTATCAGGCCAACTTTATTGCAACCAGAGTTATTTTGCGAACAAATAAGTCTTAATTTGGCTAGACTTGTTAAAAATGAGGATAATTCAAACAGAAAAGTTATGTTTCAATAATATACTTTTGTTGATGTTGAAGTTTCATATATATTAAGGTTTTTTTTTATCTATTGTCTATGTCCAAGATGATTTTTTTTGTTGCTATACCATATCACTGTAAAGTTTAACTGAATTATTAATATTAAAATGATGTTCTAAGCATATTTCTGAAGCTAATCACAGTTATCTTTGGATAAGGTCAGATGCCCCATGACTTGCAACCAGGGGATCATGCATACTAGAAAACAAACACAATTGAAAAGACTCTCTCTCTAACCTAGATGAAAAGACTCTTGCCAGGTACTCTTAACTAACTCATACACAATGAAACTGAAGGGAACTGACTCTTGACTCATATTTCCCACTTAAGAAGGGCTTCTAAACTAGACTGGTCTATTGAAAGGACTGCTGACCTCAAACTACACCCAAATCAGGACAAGAAGATGAGAGCAATGGTAGGCAGCTGGCCCAAGAATCCAGATCAGGCCTGCAAGACCTATCCTACTAATTCAATTGAATCACTTACCAAATTGTTATCTCTTTATCAAAATGGAAAGTTCTTGTATTCAGTTCAGTTCAGTCGCAAAGAGTTGGACCCGGCTGAACGTGTCTAACTCTTTGCGACCCCATGGACTGCATCACACCAGGCTTCCCTGTCCATCACCAACTCCTGGAGCTTGCTCAAACTCATGTCCATTGAGTCGGTGATGCCATTCAACTATCTCATCCTCTGTCGTCCCCTTCTCTCCCACCTTAATCTTTCCCAGCATCAGGGCCTTTTCCAGTGAGTCAGTTCTTCACATCAGGTGGCCAAAGTATTGAAGCTTCAGCTTCAGCATCCATCCTTCCAGTGAATATTCAGAACTGATTTCCTTTAGAATTGATTGGTTTGATCTCCTTGCAGTCCAAGGAACTCTCAAGAGTCTTCTCCAACACCACTGTTCAAAAGTATCAATTCTTAGGCATTCAGCTTTCTTTATGGTACAACTCTCACATCCATACGTGACTACTGGAAAAACCACAGCAATAGCTTTGACTAGACGGACCTTTGTTAGCAAAGTAATATCCCTACTTTTTTAATATGCTGTCTAGGTTGGTCATAGCTTTCTTCCAAGGAGCAAGCATCTTTTAGTTTCATGGCTGCTGTCACCATCTGCAGTGATTTTGGAGCCCAAGAAAATAAAGTCTGTCACTGTTTCTATTGTTTCCCCATCTATTTGCCATGAAATGATGGGACCAGATGCCATGATCTTTGTTTTTTGAATGTTGAGTTTTAAGCCAGCTTTTTCACTCTCCTCTTTTACTTTCATCAAGAGGCTCTTGTGTTTCTCTTCGCTTTCTGCCATAAGGGTGGTATCATCTGCTTATCCAAAGTTATTGATATTTCTCCTGGCAATCTTGATTTCAGCTTGGGCATCATCCAGCCTGGCATTTTGCATGATGTACTCTGCAGATAAGTTAAAAAATCAGGGTGACAATATACAGCCTTGAAGTACTCCTTTCCCAGTTTGGAACCAGTCTGTTGTTCCATGTCCAGTTCTAACTGTTGCTTCTTGACCTGCATACAGTTTCTCAGGAGGCAGATAAGTTTGTTTGTTATTCTCATCTCTTTTA
>SJYA01002092.1:31319-56058 GCA_006410615.1 Neotragus moschatus
TCAAAGGCTTTGGCATAGTCAATAAAGCAGAAGTACATGTTTTTCTGGAATTCTCTTGCTTTTTCTATGATCCAACAGATGTTGGCAATTTGATCTTTGGCTCCTCTGACTTTTCTAAATCCAGCTTGAACATCTGAAAGTTCATGTTTCTTGTACTGTTGAAGACTGGCTTGGAGAATTTTGAGCATTACTTTGTTAGCGTGTGAAATGAGTGCAATTGTGCGATAGCTTGAACATTCTTTGACATTGCCTTACTTCGAGATTGGAAATGAAAACTGATATTTTCCAGTCTTGTGGCCACTGCTGAGTTTTCCAAGTTTGCTGACATATTGAGTGCAGCACTTTCACAGCATCATTTTTTAGGATTTGAAATAGCTCAACTGGAATTCCATCACCCCCACTAGCTTTGTTTGCAGTGATGCTTCCTAAGGCCCACTTGACTTTGCATTCCAGGATGTCTTCCATTTTGCCTTTTTGTGTCTAGGTGAGTGATCATGGCCCATCGTGGTTATCTGGGTCATAAAAATCTTTTTTGTATAGTTCTTCTGTGTATTCTTGCCACCTCTTCTTAATATATCCTGCTTCTGTTAGGCCCATACTGTTTCTGTCTGTTATTGTGCCCATCTTTGTATGAAATATTCACTTAATAGCTCTAATTTTCTTGAAGAAATCTTTAGTCTTTCCCATTCCATTGTTTTCCTCTATTTCTTTGCAATGACCACGGCTGCTGCTGCTGCTAAGTCACTGCAGTTGTGTCCAACCCTGTGCAACCCCATAGACACCAGCCTACCAGGCTCCTCTGTCCCTGGGATTCTCCAGGCAAGAACACTGGAGTAGGTTGCCATTTTCTTCTCCAATGCATGAGAATGAAAACTGAAAGTAAAGTTGCTCAGTCCTGTCCAACTCTTTGTGACCCCATGGACTGTAGCCCACCAGGCTCCTCTGTCCATGGAATTTTCCAGGCAAGAGTACTGAGGAAGACTTTATTACTTCTCCTTGATATTCTTTGGAACTCTGCATTCAGATGGGTATAGCTTTCCTTTTCTCCTTTGCCTTTAGCTTCTCTTCTTTTCTCAGCTATTTATAAAGCCTCCTCAGACAACCATTTTGCCTTTTTGCATTTTTTTTCTTGGGGATGGTCTTGAGCACCGCCTCCTTACAGTGTCATGAACCTCTGTCCATAGTTGTTAAGGCACTGTTACACTTCTAACCAAATTTTTTATCCAGTGTTCAAGATGGAAAAAAATTCTCTAGTGAAGTTTTTACAGACTATGATTACTTATGACATGTATCATTGCTTACTTTATTGTTAAAAGCATATGTACAGTGTTTGTGTCACAATTTGGTATAACTGATAAAACATAGAGCCTATAAAATGTTTCCCCATTAGCATACCTGTGTTTGTTCACTGTGTCTGGATTAGTTTTCCCCCAACATAGGTGACTAGGTAAATATTTACAAACAAAAAACAAGGCTTAACACCAAGAGATATTATGGACCCAAAGCAGGCAACAACTACCTGGCATTGAGTGACAATTACTTTGATTATTAGTGGTCCCTATTGAAAGATTTGCAATCAAAAGGAGAAATGGTAGAGGAAATTTTCACATTTTGAGATATGGGTAAGTCATTTTGGCTTATACATCATTTAACTTAACATTTATGCTCACCAGACAGCATGTTTTGTGGCCTATTAAACATGCATTGTACACTTGCTTTAACCATTGAAGAAAAAATGTATTTTTTTAAATCAGAAAGGAATAATTGTGGTTCAGGCATCCAAAATAGAGCTGAGTGGCTATTACGGACATAGTTTCAGATACTTTACTGTGTTACTGAGAAACTGAATTTTCTGAACTGTACCAGACTCAAGGATACCACAAGCCATTTTCAAAACAGTACCTTCAAACAGCTGCCAAATGCATCCTTACGGTCTCCAGGTCTTCTCTTATAACTGTGAAACTCTTTAGGAATGGTAAAACAAATGAGATAGTTCAAGCAGTAGTCTTCCAGCAGAAGGCACTAGATTTTTTTTTCTTTTTGCCAGAATAATACTATATGATAAAATTGCTTTAAATTATATTTTAGCAAAAGAAAAAAATGGTGACACAAAAAGACATATGTATAGTAGCCAATAGCTTCTGTTATGTATATATTAATACCCCTGTAGAAACCCAAGTAAATAGAATAATTCAAAAGACTACTTGGTTACCAAATGTACATAAAGAGAACCCACTCAAGAATTTATTTTCCTGGTTGCCATCTGGAATAGGAGGTCTCTTTCAAGGAATATTAAAATGGTAATTTGTCATCATTATCCTCATTGTAGTATATATACTAGTTTTCTTTTTAAAATATTTTCATTTTTATATAATTTTTAAAGGTCATGTTTCATTTTCAGTTGTTACAAAATATTGGCTATATTCCCCATATACTACAATACTTCCTTGTAGCTTGTCTTTTTAAAAAAAAAAAAAAACTTTTTATTTTCTGTTGGAGTATAGCTGATTAGCTATGTTGTGACAGTTCCAGGTGGATAGCAAAGGGACCCAACCATACATATACTGGTATCAATTCTCCCCTAAACTCTCCTCCCATTTAGGCTGCCATGTAACATTGCAGAGTTCCCTGTCCTATGCTACGTGTATTAATTTTCAAATGTTTGCCAAGTGCTATGACAAAGCAATCAAAGATTGAGGTTCTGTTTTCATAATAATACAGAATACTAAAGCTAAGCCTGGACTCAAGAATTCTTTAAAATGAAAATCAATGACATTCTCTCCTCTAATACTAAAAAAATTGACTTTGCCCCCATTCAGCGGGAAGTAGCTGAGAGGTCATCACACCTGTTCCCATAAACTACTACATTATTTATTGGACATCCCATGGCCATAAGGAGAGAAGAAAAAAATTTTGAAATAAAAAGATTAACTGAGATTAGTAGGGGAACGCAAGCCAGCCTCCACTGAGCATGCCAGAGAAACAAACAGGTGAGATCTCTGCCCTGAAGAAATTTAGTCAGGGGATTAGTCACTTGGTGGATATTCATAAGCAACACAATATGCATTGTACTAAGTGCTTGGAATACAAAGACAAACTAGACACAGAACCTGCTTTTAAGAAACCTGTCTCTAAGAGAAATATAAATAGTTGAAGAATGTTAAAAGCAAAGAAATAAAACAATGTAACCTGGATCTAAATAAGCCAATATCATTCATTAATTCAGTACATTTAGCTTTTAAAATTGTTATGCTTGTTTGTTTTAATTAGACAGGCTATTTCTTGAAACTGAAGAAAAGCGATAGCTTCACTTTTTTTTTTTTTACTTTAACTGGTAATCTTAATAAATAACTATTGCTGTTATTCATGCTCTTACAGAGTTTCAGTTATTTATGCTGACAGTAAGTGTCAGATGCAGCTAAACACACACACACAAATGTTTACCAATGATGATGGCAGAAACAGGGAAGTCAAGTTAGGTAAGATTAATCACAGAACTCTTCCTGGAATAGATGATTTTTAATTAGGCTTAAAGTAAAATACTTGTTTTGGCAGAGAAAANTTCAGTTATTTATGCTGACAGTAAGTGTCAGATGCAGCTAAACACACACACACAAATGTTTACCAATGATGATGGCAGAAACAGGGAAGTCAAGTTAGGTAAGATTAATCACAGAACTCTTCCTGGAATAGATGATTTTTAATTAGGCTTAAAGTAAAATACTTGTTTTGGCAGAGAAAAAGAGGAAACAATTATTACACACTGTCAGCTTCTCAAAAATGTCATCACATGTGCTTTATTTTCTTACAGTAAGAAGAATAAGACCATAGGGGGGAAAATTGTATTTAGTAGAAAACTGCACTGTCTTGTTTTATTGAGGCTTAATTGATATACAACATTATATTAGTTTCAGATATAAAATACAATGATTCACTACTTGTATATATTGAGAAGTGATCACACAGTAAAGCTAGATACCATCTGTCACCACACATAGGTACAGAATTTTTTTCTTATGGTGAGAACGTTTAAGATTTCTCTTAGCAACTTCCAAATATGTGATACAGCATTATTAACTACAATTGCTGTGCTACACATTACACCCCCATGACTTATTTAGCTTACAACCTGACATTTGTACCTTTTGACCCCCTTCACCTATTTTGCCCAACCCACCCCCATCTCTGGCAACCACCAATCTTTTCCCTGTATCTATGAACTTGGATTTTCTTATTGTTTGTTTTTAGACTCCACATATAAAGAGGTCATACAGTATTTGTCTTTCCCTGACTCATTTAATTTAGCATAATGCCATCAAGGTCCATCCATGTTACCCCAAATGTAAGATTTCATTCTTTTTTATGGCCAAATAATATACCATTGTAACATATACATCACGTCTTCTTTATCCTTTCATCCCCTGATGGACACTTAGCTTGTTTCCATATCAAACTGCATTGCCTTAAGGAGACATCACTAGTTATCTGATTCCAGTTCTATGGGAGCTATTTTGCCACTTTGTAAGCTGTACATAACTGATAGCAACACAAAACAATTCTTGTCTTTGAACATGCATGTTCTGTCCTGTTTAGTGGAAGAGCAATTTACTTCCCTCCTCCATTCCAGAAAAACAACTTTGCTACCATTTATATATTTATTTCAACATTCTTGATCTAAAAATGGCCTATGGTTGTCGGTAGGGGTAGGAAAAAATGAGGGGTAGGGATAGTTTGCGAGTTTGGGATGAGCATGTATACACTGCTATATTTAAAATGGATAACCAGAAAGGACCTACCGCATAGCACATGGAACTCTGCTCAATGTTATGTGGCAGCCTGGTTGGGAGGAGAGTTTGAGGGAGAATGGGTACATGTCTTTGTAGGGCTGAATCCCTTTGCTCTTTACCTGAAACTATCACAACATTGTTAATCAACCCCAATACAAAATAAAAAGTTTTTTTTTAATTGTTTTAATAAAAATGGTCTGTCCTTTGAGCCAGTTACTACCTCTTTCGGGTTCCCTCACTAATTAATGAAGAGGATAAAGTCTTTAATATGTACTCATTTTTATAGCTGTATGAGCCATTCAATATTTAGTTCTTTATTTATGTGCGTCAGGTCTTAGCTGAAGCATGTAGGATTTTCACTGTGGCATGAGGGATCTTTCGCTGCCGTGTGTGGGCTTCTATCTAGCTGTGGTACCGGGTCTAGAGCGTGCAGGCTATAGTTCTAATATATAGGCTTTTAGTTGCCCCACCAGCGATCAAACCTGCATTGGAAAGCAGATTCTTAACCCTTGGACTACCAGGGAAGTCCCAATTTTATCTTATGTTGGAAGTTGTCTTTTAACAACTTTGTCTTTAACAAGTTGTCTTTTATCCAACAGGATAAAAGAGAGACAGGCAAAATAAGAAAGTGAAAAAAAAAAAACTGAGTGGGAAAAGAAGAGACAAAGTGGGAGAAAAAGATAAGGCAGCAACTCTCTTGTAAAGTCTGAGACGAATTAATTAGAAGTCAGTCCTTCTGGAGAAGAGAGTCCAGAAGATGTACATTTTTCTTTCTTCACATCTGTTGTTCCTTTGAGTTGTGGAATTAGTATATGTTGGCAAAGTATAATTAAAACAAAATTTTCTCCCAACCCAGAAAACCTCTCCACAAACGAAAAAAAAGAAAACATTTTCATTATTGAATAAGCATTAAACAAAAATGTGGTGCACACCCTAGGAAATCTGCTAAAAGATTATGAAGACAGAAAGAAATCTCACCATCACATACATGTTCTCAGGATAAGCAGTAGTGTTCATAATTTTAAAAAGACAAGCAATAACCAGTCTTTGAATAAGAGAACTCAGAGCACCCTTTGCTACACATAGTTCATCTTCAACTCACCTGATAATTGGGGTGACCATCTATATTAGCTAATTGGTTTTATATAAAGAAAAATAAACCTCTATCTTTATGACAGGAGGTATTTTTGCAGCTGGGAGGGAAGTGCCCACAGAAGTCAGGTTCTTACCGTCCACAGAAACTGGAATAGGGAAATGAAAACGTGGATGTCTACATTTCAAAGGCATGGCCCCAAGCCCTTGAGAAAGACACCCCTGGTCATAAACGTGGCAAAAGACTTAGGTAACTTTTTAAAGTGTTTGTGTATATTTCAGAGAGACAGAGAAAGAACTTACCAGTTTTCTAAAGTAAATGCTCTAAGAAAAGGAGGGAGGGACATCTGCCCGTATTTTTCACAAGGAGAATGAAGCATCATTTAAAATGTTTATTTGTTTTTCTACTTTCTCATTATTAGTGTATAGGAATGCAAGGGATTTCTGTGTGTTGATTTTATATCCTGCAACTTTACTATATTCATTGATTAGCTCTAGTAATTTTCTGGTGGAGTCTTTAGGGTTTTCCATGTAGAGGATCATGTCATCTGCAAACAGTGAGANCAAAATGAGTACAGTATTGTAAAGCAAAACAAACTAAAAAATAAAAATTAAAAAAAAATAAAAATAAAATGTTTATTTGTCCTTATATGTGTAAATCCTGTCTAACTGCACAGTTGGAGTGAACAATGCCCTCCCCTTAAAATCCAATTCTCGCCCTCCCAAATGCAAGTCTGGTTCAGTCTCCCCAAGGCCTTCTGCTTCCCATTAGGGTTCAGGAACCCTGTGCAAAGATAGTGTACAAAGAGAGGGAAGGAGAGACTGAAACTCTCTGAACATCAGCAGCTGGAGGGTTCCTCTGTCACCACCAGATCAGCTGACTCTGGAAGAGTTCCTCTGGGAGCTAGTCACACCGATGCCGCCAGGAAGGTCTGAGGGACTTTCCATCCGCCGTTGCAGTCTAGACTGGAGTTCCTCGAGAGAGGGCAAGCTCCTGCCTCGTGGTGCAGTTCACTCAGAGGCTCGCCAGATGACAGCTATTTCGCGGCAACTACTTCCCAGGAGGCAAACCTGCCCCTAGAAAAAATGGATGAGGCCAGTTTCCAGGGCTGTCTTCACCTCCCTGCTCCACCAGCACTGAGGCCAGCTCACTAGTTCCGTCTCCAGCCATCATGGTTATTTTATAGCAGGGAACTAGAAATCTGGGCCTTGGCTGCCACCAAGTCTTAAAGTCAGCCATGCCGTTTCTCTCCCACTGCACTCTCTAACCTTGAATGCTGGGGCAAAGTTTGGACTCTTGGTGCTTATCCTGAGTTCCACACATGAATTTTCCACCCCCAGCCCCCACCCCAGAACCAGAAACACTAAGGAAACTGGAAGAGAGGAGGGAAGATATTGTTATACCCTCTCCCTTGAGCAATGGAGGAGAAGTCACAATTCCATAGTCAGGGAAGGCCAGTCAAGTGATTATTTGGGTAATTTCTGCTGGAAGTGATTTACTGCCTCCATTAGAGTCAAGAAGCTGCAGAAAAATCTCAAAGTTCTGCCCTTAGAACTTGAGAAATAACATTTCTGTGTCCCCAGTGCAAAAATTCAGGTTTGAAATTAACGTTTGCTTTTCCTTTGCAATGAAGAAAAGAAATAAGGTAGCTTTTAAATTTTTTTGAGGTCTTGAGATAGGTAATCAGATTCCAAACTAGCCCTACTGACATTCAAAGCAGTCACGCCGAATCCTACCAAATCCTCATACTTTTTCTGAGAGCACAGGACTGCTTCATTCCAAAGCACTCCCAAATTAGAACGAAACAGCATTTAGTTTTTGCTATGGCTCTGAGTCCTTTTCTTAATCATCTCTCCTTATAATTGGATGCTCTCTGCTCAGTCACTCAGTCGTGTCCAACTCTTTGCAGCCCCAGGAACTGTAGCCCGCCAGGCTCCTCATGAAATTCTCCAGGCAAGAATACTGGAATGGGTTGCCATGCCCTCCTCCAGGGGCTCTTCCTGACCCAGGGATCAAACCTGCTTCTCTTAAACATTTCCTACATTGGCAAGAAGGTTTTTTCTGGGGTTTTTTTTGTAACCACTAGCACCACCTGGGAAGCCCATAATTGGATATTACAATATTCCTAATAACTCATAATTTTAAAAGCTTATAAAGAAAAAGTTCAAATTAAAATGGATTAACTACTGAATATCCAAATAGCTACAGCTATCACTGTGGTATTTTCAGAGTACTACTGCATTAGCTCTCCCTTGCAGCTGCTGAATTGAGCAAGAAGTGTGGGGACTTCCATCCAGTTTCAAGGGGATCTGCAGAGAAAGTTATATTCAGATGAAGCAGCTACACTGCCCTTGTGACTAATTTTCGTTCATCAGTTTCATGGGCTCTGCTGACTCACTTCTCTATTCAAGATGTTTATTGCCCAGGAAATAACACTTACGCCATCAAAATACATTTCCACTTTGAATGATGCCAATGTTACAAAGCAGCACGGGAAAAGGCTCATCTCCTTATGTGTGAGTTACAACACAAATGCCAGCAAAGAAGAAGAAAGTTTTACCTTTTACAGGAATCCTTTGTTTATTGGCATTATGGGCCAATGTTGAGAAGCAAAGCAGGAACAGGGGACTGACCAGACTGGGCTCCCCCGTTTGTGTAAGTCTTGATAGATTACCAAGGGTCACAGATTATAGGCTTCAAATTCAAGGATCAGGTCCTTATAGTTGTCCAGTTATCCAGTAGAGGTTACGTTTTGGCCGTGCTCCTAAGAGACTAATTTATAAGCTAAAATGCCAATTTATTCAGTTGGCATGCACACACATACACACAATAAAACTATCGAATGGGAAAAGTGCCAATTGTCCATTAGTCAATATATTCACTTCTCAGTTTTAAAAAGATCTATTTAAAAACCAAACCGTTATCAGAAGTATCCTGTCTATTGTCTTACATGTCTCCCAGTTTAGCCTGTGAGCTGCTGGAGATCAGGAGCTGTGTTTCTTTGGTCTTTATGATCTCAAGGCCCAGCACAGTGCCTGGTACACAGTAGACATTGACATATTTTTTTTTTTTACATATGAGCAACTGAATAATAATGATTTGTGTGAAATCTCTCTGCAAATTGTAAGGCACTATCTAAACAGAACGGTGACTATGAATAAGGACTTACAATCATTAAGCTACAATTGACTAATGTGCCCATCTTCACAGTAGGAGCAATGAAGTGTAAAAGCAAACACTGGAAAGCAAATGAAGATGTACATATATAAAAGCAAAATTAATGTAATAATGCCAATTAATGTTTTTAGATAACATTTAACAGATATGAAGTATAGTACACTAAGTTTTAAAAGCTTTTTTTTCTTGGCTGCGCTGGGTCTTTGTTGCGGTATGCAGACTCCCTAGTTGTGGGTTGCAGGCTTCAGAGTATGGGGCCTCAGGAGTTGGAGTGAGAGGGCTTGTCTAGTTGCAACACTCCAGCACTCAACCTGTGGTGCATGGGCTATAGCTCCTCCGCAGCATGTGGGATCTTAGTTTCCCCTCCAGGGATCGAACACATGCCCTCTTCATTGGAAGGTGAATTCTTAACCACAGGACGAACAGGGAAGTCCCTAAAATCAATTTAATGACAAAAATATAAAAATGATCCAACCCTGACTATTCATTGGAAGGACTGGTGCTGAGGCTCCAAAACTCTGGCCACCTGATGCNACATGCCCTCTTCATTGGAAGGTGAATTCTTAACCACAGGACGAACAGGGAAGTCCCTAAAATCAATTTAATGACAAAAATATAAAAATGATCCAACCCTGACTATTCATTGGAAGGACTGGTGCTGAGGCTCCAAAACTCTGGCCACCTGATGCAAAGAGCTGAATCACTGGAAAAGACCCTGATGCTGGGAAAGATTGAAGGCAGGAGGAGAAGGGGATGACAGAAGACAAGATGGTTGGATGGCATCACTGACTCAGTAGACATGAATTTGAGCAAATTCCAAGAGACAGTGAAGGACGGAGGAGCCTGGCATGCTGCCGTTGATAGGGTCGCAAAGAGTTGGACATGACTTAGTGACCGAACAACAAAAATAAGAGTGAACTGATGTTAAGAGAGAGAAGGGAAACCCTAAAATTAGAACTTCAAACTTCCACATCATGGGTCTTCCAAGTCAGGAAACTTGTTCTGTACCTAATAGGAAACTGGGCAATGTCCTCAAAGGAGATTGTTTAAAATTTTCTGTTTGCATTTCTTTTACATTGAAGGGTATGAATAAGGAAAAACAAAAATGTGGGTCAGTCAATGGGTGACAGATTTTAAGAGAATATTGTCAGGAGCAACTTACCTTAGGAAAAGACAGAGGTCAGACTGACTGTGTTTAAGTGAGATGTTGAGCATAGTTGGGTTAACATGTACACTGAGTCAGAGATAATCAGTAGTGGTTAGGCCCTGATCTGGCCAAAAGAATATTTTGGATTATTAAATGTATTAGGCAAGACAAAGAAGATAAATAAAAAGTTACTGAATTCCCTAAGCTTCTAAGTCATAGGAAAAATAAATAAATCAATGACAAATAAGCCTCCAATTTTGCTGTAACAGCCTTAAGGGAGAATGAGTAATGGCCACATTTTGAGAACGAGAAGGAGGTGCCCTGGTCATAAACTTGGCAGAGCCACCACACGGTTGAGTCATTGTTCAGGAAACACCATTTATTATCAGCCATCGGCCACATCCATCTGCTTAGTGGAAGACTATGTAGACCACAAGCAGGAGAGCTGGTGGACAAAGGACAGTGCTGCTTCCTTCTCTATTTTTAATAACCTAGTTTCTTTTTATTTTAAGTGCAGGGCTGCTTTTTTTCTTTTAATCTGTATATCTGGAAGATATTGAGATAGGGCAGGAAAAATTTAGATAAGCTAATCTTAAGTCCCTTAGCAAAAAATATCCCTTTCTTTCCATTAGAAGGACCAGTCTTCTTATTTCTTGTGCACAGTTTCTCTCTCAAAGATCCAGTAGCAAAGGAAACACAGACATAAAGAACAGACTTTTGAAGCCTGATCCGGCCGCGGTGCGAGAGCTGCACCCGCCCGCCCGCCCGGGAGCTCATCCAGCCGTCGGTGGCGAGCCGTCGGGGAGAGCGGAACAACACCGGGTGCACGGTCCGCGGCTGCGGCAAGATCCTGCCCAACAGCCCCGCGCTCCACATGCACCCGGTCAAGAGCCACCGCCTGCAGCTCATACGTAACAGCCATCACCCACCTTCGGATCATCCCCTCACTGATTACTGAGGCAGACATTACATCCCTAAGCACAAAGGAAGCGGCCAGTCTGACTAGCGCTCNCGCCCGGGAGCTCATCCAGCCGTCGGTGGCGAGCCGTCGGGGAGAGCGGAACAACACCGGGTGCACGGTCCGCGGCTGCGGCAAGATCCTGCCCAACAGCCCCGCGCTCCACATGCACCCGGTCAAGAGCCACCGCCTGCAGCTCATACGTAACAGCCATCACCCACCTTCGGATCATCCCCTCACTGATTACTGAGGCAGACATTACATCCCTAAGCACAAAGGAAGCGGCCAGTCTGACTAGCGCTCTCTTAACCTTGTTGCCCTGAATCATTCTCACAAGCCCTTTTTAACATTTTATATTGGTTTTTTTTTTTTTTTTTTTGGTGGCACTCCTATCAGGAACTATATTTCTCCACACCTTGTGAAGCATCCTTTAAGCAAAAGATACCATTTATCAATACTTCTCAGGACTGGTTTGATAGTACACAATTGTTGTTCAGTCGCTTTGTCGTCTCTGACTTTTTGCAACCCCATGAACTGCCGCACTCCAGACTCCACTGTCCTTCGCTATCTCCCTGAGTTTGCTCAAACTCATGTTCATTGCTCATCCTATGTCACTCCCTTCTCCTCTAGCCCTCAATCTTTCCCAGCATCAAGGTCTCTTCCAATTAGTTGGCTCTTCACATCAGCTGGCTGAAGTACTTGCACTTCAGCTTCAGCACCAGCCCTTCCAATGAATATTCAGGATTGATTTCCTTTTGGATTGATTGGTTTGATCTCCTTGTGTGCAAGGGACTCTCAAGAGTCTTCTCCAACACCTCAGTTCAAAAGCATCAATTCTTTAGTGCTCAGCCTTCTTTATGGACCAAGGCTCACATCCATACATGACTGCTGGAAAAACTAGTCAATAGCTTTGACTAGATGGACCTTTGTCAGCAAAATGATGTCTCTGCTTTTCAATACACTATCTAGGTTTGTCCTAGTTATTTTTCCAAGGAGCAAATGTCTTTTAATTTTGTGGCTGCTGTCACCATCTGCAGTGATTCTGGAGCCCAAGAAAATGAAATCTGACACTGTTTCCATTGTTTCCCATCTATTCGCCATTAAGTGATGGGACTGGATGCCATGATCTTCATTTTTTAAATGCTGAGTTTTAAGCCAGCTTTTTCACTCTCCTCTTTCACCCTCATCAAGAGACTCTTAAGTTCCTCTTAACTTTCTGCCACTAAAGTGGTATCATCTGCATATCTTGGGTTGATGATATTTCTCCCAGCAATCTTGATTCCAACTTGTGATTCATCCAGCCCAGCATTTCTCGTGATGTAGTCTGCATGATGGCACAGTAAATCCAACAATAAGAAAAGATTTGAAAACTGTACCAAAATTCTACTGTTGTCCAATTGAAGGATGCCCTAGCGACCCTGACAGACCATTTTCTCAATTTTCTCTTGCAAAACAGCACTGTATGAAAGTGCATGCTGAAAAGAAGCATAAATGTAGTAAGTGAAGCAATTCATACGGCACCAAGTGGGACTTGAAAAGACATGCAGAGGATTGTGTCAAGACCTTCCAGTGCACATGTGGCTGTCCCTATGCCAGCTACCGAACTGGCCATGAGATCCCTGCAGAACACAGGGATCCACCTAGTAAGAAAAGAAAAATGGAAAACTGCCTGTGCAGCTGGAAGCTGTCCAATAAGACCGTTGAATCACTGAACAACCAACCAATTCCACAACCAGACGTTCCAGAACTAGAAACTTTAGAAATAAAGCTGGTGGCTTCCTCTGAGGACTAATGCCAAGACTAATTGCAGCTCTAATGCCAAACAACAGACTCTTCCAGCAGCTCCAAGGTACCCTCAGAAGTTGCTTTTACCAAAGCCCAAAGTGGCTTTGGTTAAACTCCCCATCACGCAGTTTTCTCCTGTGCCTGTCTTTATGCCTACAGCCGACTCTTCGGCCCAGCTTGTGGTGTTGGTTGTCAACCATCAGAGCTCCGCCCCTGGTGCCGTACACTTACTGCCCTTGTCCATTGGAACCCTGACCCTCAGCCTAGATTTGGAGGCTCTTTCAAAAGTTGTAAATCCTGTTGCTGTTGAGCCGATTAGCACAGGTGTTCAAGTGAACGTGGGTAAAAATCCACTTAGCCCATTACTGAAGAAGGAAGTGGCAACCCAATCCAGTATTCTTGCCTAGGGAATCCCGTGGACAGGGGGGGCCTGGTAGGCTGCTGTCCACGGGGTCGCACAGAGTCGGACACAACTGAAGCGATGCATGCATGCATAGCCCGTTACAAGAACTTGGGAACACATGTCAGAAGAACAGCATTTCTTTGATCAATGTACGGACAGACCTGTCCTACACCACACCACAACTGATACTGTCTGCATAGTGGGCCAGCCCTGACTCCTCTGTGTCGTCCTGTTCACAAACTGATTTGACATTTGGTTCCCAGGTTTCCCTTTCCATTAGTGTTCAAAGTCAGACTTTTTTGCCCAGTTCTAAGGTAACCTCATCTATCGCTGCTCAGACTGATGCATTTATAGATGCCAGTTTCCAGCCAGGTGGGATCTCCTGAGAAACTCAGAGCAGCGGAATGCAAAGTCCAGCAGATGACTGAGTACAGATGGACCATGCTGTAATGTGTGGAGACATTTTTGAGAGTGTCCATTCATCATATGGTGTGTCTACAGACAATATGATAAGCAGTAGCTTAGTAGCAGAGACTGTAACTCATGACTTGTTACCTCAGAACCACCCTAAAACTTTAACTCAAGATATTGAGAAATCTGCACCAAATTTCAGTGCATGGAATAGTATGCTTTCGTCAGAAAACATGACAGATAATCAAATCCAAACCATGGATTTATTAAGTGATCTAGAAAACATCTTGTCAAGTAACCTACCTGGTCAGACGCTGGACAGTCATAGTCTTTTGTCTGACACAAATACTGAACCTGACACCCAGCTCCCATCTGACCCAACCCAGAATCCTGCAGTTGATTTTGATACTGAAGAGTTCTTTTCAGCCTCGAATACACAGATGCAAACAGAGAAGAGTGAGCTTAGCACCATGACCACTGAGCCAGCCTTGGAATCGCTGGACATAGAAACCCAAACTGATTTCTTCCTTGCAGACCCTTCTGCCTAGGCCTACAGCTGTAGGGGAAATTCTAGCTTCTTAGGCCTTGAAATGTTTGACATGCAGACACAGACAAACCTGAACTTCTTTTTAGACAGTGGAAGTTCTGCCACTGGGAAGTATCTTAAAACACTCCAGCTTTTCCATGAGTACCGATTCATCTGACACAGAGACCCAGACTGACGGAATCTCCACTGCTAAAAACCTGCCTGCCCTGGAAAGCAAAGTTCAGTTGAACAGTGCCGAAACACAGACAATGAATTCTGGCTTTGAAACTTTGGGGAGCTTATTCTTCACCAGCAATGAAACTCAGACAGCAATGGATGACTCTCCTCTGGCTGATCTGGCCTGGAACAAGATGGAATCTCAGTTCAGCTCTGTTGAAACCCAGATGTGTACAGAACTACACCCAGTCTCCAACTTCTGAAAGTGGAGTCCACATGGGGGGGGGGTGGATTCACAAATACTGGATCTGACACCCAGCTCCCATCTGGCCCAACACAGAATCTGGATTTAGAAGATGAAGAACGGGGACAACAATACTAACTCTACTGCATGTAGTCAGTGATACAGTTACTTCGATTCTTTGAGGTTCTTTGCCTTTTTGTACTTGTAAACGTGATTATTGTGTAAAATTTTGTGAGTGCATTATAAAGTGTAAGATGTTGATCTGGAAAAAAAAAAAAAAAAAAGAACAGACTTTTGGACTCTGTTGGAGAAGGCGAGGGTGGGATGATCTGAGAGAAAAGCACTGAAACATGTACATTACCATATGTAAAACAGGTGACCAGTGCAAGTTCGATGCATGAAGCAGGGCACCGAAAGCAGGTGCTCTGGGACAATCCAGAGGGACGAGGTAGAGAAGGAGGTGGGAGGGGTTTCAGAATGGGGTCATCATGTACCTGTGGCCGATTCATGTTGAAGTATGGCAAAAAACCTTAACAATATTGTAAAGTAATTATTATCCAACTAAAATAAATAAATTTTTTAAAAGATCACCATTCTCCACACCACCACCAACCTCCCTCACAAAAAAATCAGAGTTTTCCCTGTGGTCCAGTGGTTAAGAATCCACCTGTCAATGCAGGGAAATTGGTTTGAGCCCTTGTCTAGGAAGGTCCCACATGCTGCAAAGCAACTGAAGCACCTAGAGCGTGTGCTCCACAAGAGAAGCCACTGCAATGAGAAGCTGGTGCACTGCAAGAAGAGGAAATGTTCATGCAGCCACGAAGTCCCAGGGCAGCCAATAATAAATAAATAATTCTAAAAAGAAAAAGAAAAAATAATCATACCTATAGGTGGGGCTTTTTGTTTTGTCGTGCGTGATTTAGAGTTAGAAGAGGAAACAGGGAAATACCTTTACTATGGAAGCACTTTTTAAAAACCACAATTCCTCATGTACTAGAGACTCATAGAACAGCAGACAAAAGGAGTAAGGGAGAGAGGCAACTTCAACAGAGCAGAAGTATACTAAGTGAGAAGTTACTGGAAACAGAAAAGAGGCTGCCTTATCAATCTGCCCTCTAAATACAGATGTTAAAGGAAGATTCCATTACCACGCCATTGGACAGAAATCAGAACAAAAGGAAGTCCTCACTCACAGTGGTTGGTTTGATTCAGTCACTAAGCCATGTCCAACTCCTGCAACCCCATGGACTATAGCCCACCAGGCTCTTTTGTCCGTGGGATTCTCCAGGCAAGAATACTGGAGTGGGCTGCCATTTCCTTCACCAGTTTTAGGATTATCTCCCTTCTTTTGTTGACTCTGAATCTAAATAGATACCACTATGTTCAAAGTTGGGAACAGAGACAAAAAGTCAGCATGGAAAGTATTAAAAAAAAAAAAGAAGAAAAGCACAATAAAATATGAGAAAGGAAAAAAGTACTCCAGAGATTCAGAAACTTTCCATACACGTGAATAACTTTGCTGGAGCCAGAAACAAATTCCAGGAAATTATTGGGCATCTGAAGTGGAACTGAAGGACCTGAATGTATGGGAGAGGGGAAATGAAATAAGGTAAACTTTCAGTAATTGTTGAGCCTGGGTGATGGGTACTTATATAAATTTTCAAGTTTTTATAGCAAAAAAATTTTTAAACTAAAGATCTATTAAAGATAATATTGGGGGCATGAGGTGGCCAAAGTACTGGAGCTTCAGCTTCAGCATCGTTCCTTCCAAAGAAATCCCAGGGCCGATCTCCACCAAAATGGACTGGTTGGATCTCCTTGCAGTCCAAGGGACTCTCAAGAGTCTTCTTCAACACCACAGTTCAAAACCATCAATTCTGCGCTCAGCCTTCTTTATAGTCCAACTCTCACATCCTAACATGACTACAGGAAAACCCATAGCCTTGACTAGATGGACCTTAGTTGGCAAGGTAATATCTCTGCGTTTGAATATGCTATCTAAGTTGGTCATAACTTTTCTTCCAAGGAGTAAGCATCTTTTAATTTCATGGCTGCAGTCACCATCTGCAGTGATTTTGGAGCCCTAAAAAATAAAGTCTGACACTGTTTCCACTGTTTCCCCATCTATTTCCCATGAAGTAATGGGACTGGATGCCATGATCTTCGTTTTGAGTGTTGAGATTTAAGCCAACTTTTTCACTCTCCTCTTTCACTTTCATCAAGAGGCTTGTTAGTTCCTCTTCACTTTCTGCCATAAACGTGGTGTCATCTGCATATATGAGGTTATTGATATTTCTCCCGGCAATCTTGATTCCAGCTTGTGTTCCTTCCAGTCCAGCGTTTCTCATGATGTATTCTGCATATAAGTTAAATAAGCAGGGTGACAATATACACCCTTGACGTACTCCTTTTCCTATTTGGAACCAGTCTGTTGTTACATGTCCAGTTCTACCTGTTGCTTCCTGACCTGCATACAGATTTCTCAAGAGGCAGGTCATGTGGTCTGGTATTCCCATCTCTTAAAGAATTTTCCACAGTTTATTGTGATCCACACAGTCAAAGGCTTTGGCATAGTCCATAAAGCAGAAATAGATGTTTTTCTGGAACTCTCTTGCTTTTTCCATGATCCAGCGGATGTTGGCAATTTGATCTCTGGTTCCTCTGCCTTTTCTAAAACCAGCTTGAACATCTGGAAGTTCACAGTTCATGTATTGCTGAAGCCTGGCTTGGAGAATTTTGAGCATTACTTTACTAGCACTGGAAAAGACTCTGATGCTGGGAGGGACTGGGGGCAGGAGGAGAAGGGGACGACAGAGGATGAGATGGCTGGATGGCATCACTGACTCGATGGGCATGAGTCTGAGTGAATTCCGGGAGTTGGTGATGGACAGGGAGGCCTGGCGTGCTGTGGTTCATGCGGTCGCAGAGTCGGACACGACTGAGCTGAACTGAACTGAACGTTTCATTTAGGTTTTTGATATCTTAGAGAAAAACTGAATGAACATTTTGGCCATCCCAATAAATTAACTCTGCAAATTTGCAATATATTACAATCCATACAGCCACAAAAAATAATTTCACTTTAATATATGAGTGATAGAAGTAAGAAATTTTTTTCTTCTTTTTCAATCCTATTTATAATAGTAAGAAGGAATATAATGGGAATAATATAACTTAGATAATAAAAGCTACTCAGAAAATTTATAAAACTTATTAAAAGGAATAAAGGAATCCTGAAACGGAGAAATACTCACGGACAAGAAGAGTAACCGTAGTGAAGATGGCATTACTTTTCAAATTAATTTACAGATTTAACACAACACCTAAAGCAGTATCACATTAGCGGGTATAGGTAAAAATTTCTCATTCATATACTTCTTGCATTAACATTCTTTTAAGCTCTTGGACTTTATGCATTAATTATACTTATGTTCTATATCTTATGAGGTTTTGACATCTTTGGGGGCTTTGCTGGCTGGGGAAGGGACTGCCCTTTAGGCTGGCTAATTCCTGAGACAGGAAACAGTATGTTGGTTGGTGAGCCCAGCTTTCCTATACAAACCAACCAATTTGAACTCGGCACCACCAACCACCTCCTTCAGCTAGCAGTCACACACATGTATTTCCCCTGCCCTATACCATCCCAAGATCAGGTATCAGACAATAGGGACAGCCCTGTCCCCCCGAAGTTCGCTGGAATTACTCAGATATCCTAATCTGCTTGCCCTTCTCTGCCTTGCTTTTTCCATGGAAAACGTAACAAAGACTATGACCTGTGCTTTTCCTCCCCTCCTCTCTTCCTTCAGGCTTCCCTGGTGGCTCAGACGGTAAAGAATCTGTCTGCAATGCAAAAGACTTGAGTTCATATCCCTGGGTCGAGGAAGATCCCCTGAGAAGGGAATGGCTGGCTACCCTCACCAGTATTCTTGCCTGGAGAATTCCATGGACATAGAGGAGCCTGGCAGGTTACAGTCCATGGGGTCACAAAGAGTCAGACACGACTGAGCAAAGAATACTTTTCTCTTCCTTCAGACTGACTTTGGTGCACCCCTTGTGGCCACACATGGCATGACATGCTTTCATTTCTAAGACAACTTTTTTCACAATGGCATTGACCTGGTGTTTTCACTCAGTCATTTTCATAAATTAACGGCTGGGCACAATTTATCTTATTTTTCTGCATTCTTTGGCCATCACGTCTATCTTTTTTTTTTAATGCCTAGGTGTTTTTTTTTTTTGTCAGAAGCAGCTGCCACTGCAAAAAATATTTATTTACAATATCACAGTATTGTTGAGCATCTGTTGATCATTCAGTAGCTGCACAATGCATGAGTTCTGCTTAAAACCTCCTTCCACACAGGCGTGCACTGCTCGTTTGCTGATAAAAGAAAAGAGAGAGAAGCTACAGGAGCCAGCTTGTTCATTCATTCCACAGCTTTTCTCTGACTACTTAGCATATGCTGGGCAGTGTGCTGAGTGAGGAATGGGAATACAAAAGTATCTGACATGTGATCCCAGCCCTAAAAGTGTCAAAATCCAGCTGGGTAAGTGAAACACGAACAGAAAATTCCTAAATTATCATAAAATGTAAATTTAACTTAGAGACAGCTCTTTTGCTTTCACATCCTTTTTAAGGTTCTCCCAGAGAGCTGTTTCACAGACATAATGCTGATACTAAAGTCCAACTTATAAAAGTGCTTACTTATTTTTGTAGAAGAGGGAAAACTGATTAGTAGGTATTTTCTGGGAGTAAAACAACAAAAAAAGAACTATGCAAGATTGAGTCAAATCTCAAGACTTGTGGAGATTGTTCTGTTTTGCTGCTCTTGAAAGAAAGATATGACTCTACTGCATTTCACTTGGCTTCTAAGAATAGTTGCATTTTTTCTATTTTTAATATTTATTTATTTATGGCTGTGCTAGGTCTTCATTGCTGCACATGACTTTCTCTAACTGGGAAGAGCTGCAGCTACTCTTCACTGCAGTGTGCTGGCTTCTCACTTCAGTGGCTTCTTCTGTTGTAGACCATGGGTCCTAGAGTGTACAGGCTCAGTAGTTGTGGCCACAGACTTGGTTGTTCCGCAGTATGTGGGATCTTCCTGGACCGAGGATCGAAACTTCAAGGTGGTTCTCCAACCACTGTATCACCAGGGAAGTCCGCATTTTTTTTCCCTTTAAACTAGGAAGCATGGCTGGAAAAGCAGAGGGAAAANAGGAGATCAGCCCTGGGATTTCTTTGGAAGGAATGATGCTAAAGCTGAAACTCCAGTACTTTGGCCAGCTCATACAAAGAGTTGACTCACTGGAAAAGAATGATGCTGGGAGAGATTGGAGGCATAAGGAGAAAGGGACGACTGAGGATGAGATGGCTGGATGGCATCACTGACTCGATGGGCCCGTGAATCTGAGTGAACTCCGGCAGTTGGTGATGGACAAGGAAGGCTTGGCCTGCTGCGATTCATGGGGTCGCAAAGAGTCGGACACGACTGAGCAACTGAACTGAACTGAACTGAAATGAGACTTTAGATAGCAGCCATTATGACTGGGGCGAGATGGTACTTCATTGTGATTTTGATTTGCGATTCTCCGATAATGAGTGATGTTCAGCATCTTTTCATGTGTTTGTTAGCCATCTGTATGTCTTCTTTAAAGAAATGTATGTTTAGTCCTTGGCCCATTTTTGATTGGGTTAATTTTTGATATTGAGCTCCATGAGCTGCTTGTATATTTTTGAGATTAATTTTTTGCCTGTTGCTTCGTGTGCTATTATTTTCTCCCATTCTGAATGCTGTCTTTTCACCTTGCTTATAGTTTCCTTCATCATGCAAAAACTTTTAAGTTTAATAGGGTCCCATTTGTTTATTTTTGCTTTTATATCCATTACTCTGGGAGGTGGGTCATAAAGAATCTTGCTGTGATTTATGTCAGAGAGTGTTTTACCCATGTTTTCCTCTAGGAGTTTTATAGTTTCTGGTCTTACATTTAGATCTTTAATACATTTTGAGTTTATTTTTGTGTATGGTGCTAGAAAGAGTTCTGCTGCTGCTAAGTCACTTCAGTCGTGTCTGACTCTGTGTGACCCCATAGGCAGCAGCCCACCCAGCTCTCCCATCCCTGGGATTCTCCAGGCAAGAATACTGGAGTGGGTAGAAAGTGTTCTAGTTTCATTCTTTTACAGGTGGTTGACCAGTTTTCTCAGCACCACTTATTAAAGAGATTGTTTTTCCTTCATTACATATTTTTCCCTCCTTAGTCAAAGATAAGTTGTCTATAGGTGCATGGATTTATCTCTGGGCTTTCTATTTTGTTCCACTGATCTATATTTCTGTCTTTGTGGCCGTACCATACTGTCTTGATGACTGTAGCTTTTCAGTATAGTGTGAAGCTTGACACGTTGATTCCTCCAGTTCCATCCTTCTTTCTCAATATTTCTTTGGCTATTTGAGTTTTTTTGTATTTCCATACAAATTGTGAAATTATTTGTTCCAGTTCTGTGAAAAATACCATTGGTAGCTTGATAAGGATTGCATTGAATCTATAGTTTGCTTTGGGTAGTATACACATTCTCACTGTATTGATTCTTCTGATCCATGAACGTGGTATATAAAAGACAATAACATTTGTCCAAATTATTGGTATATAGTTGCTGATAGTAGTTTCTTATGATCTTTTGCATTTCTGTGTTGTCTGCTGTGATTTCTCCTTTTTCATTTCTAATTTTGTTGACTTGATTCTTCTCTCTTTTTCTCTTGATGAGTCTGGCTAATGGTTTGCCTATTTTCTTTATCTTCTCAAAGAACCAGCTTTTAGTTTTGCTGGTTTTTGCCATAGTCTCCTTTGTTTCTTTTTCATTTATTTCTGCTCTATGTTCTGCTCCATCTATTTGTGTCATCTTTGATTTCTCTGATCAGTGTTTTATAGTTTTCTATATATAGGTCTTTTGTTTATTTTGGTAGATTTATTCCTAAGTATTTTATTCTCATTGTTGCTATGGCAAATGGGATTGTTTCCTTAATTTCTCTTTCTGTTTTCTCATTGTTAGTGTATAAGAATACAGGGGATTTCTGTGTGTTAATTTTATATTCTGCAACTTTACTATATTCATTGATTAGCTCTAGTGATTTTCTGGTAGTGTCTTTAGGGTTTTCTATGCAAAGGATCATGTCATCTGCAAACAGGGAGAATTTTACTTCTTCTTTTCCAATCTGGATTCCTTTTATTTCTTTTCCTTCTCTGATTGCTGTGGCTAAAACTTTCAAAACTATGTTGGATAGTAGTAGCGAGTGGGCACCCTTGTCTTTTTCCTGACTTTAGGGGAAATGCTTTCAATTTTTGCCATTGAGGATAATGTTTGCTGTGGGTTTATCATATATGACTTTTAGTATGTTGAGGTATATTCCTTCTATACCTGCTGTCTGGAGAGTTTTTATCATAAATGGATGTTGAATTTTGTCAAAGGCTTTCTCTTCATCTATTGAGATAATCATATGGTTTTTATCTTTCAATTTGTTAATGTGGTATGTCGCATTGATTGATTTGTGAATTTTGAAGAATCCTTGCATGCCTGGGATAAAGCTTACTTGGTCATGATGTATGATACTTTTAATATGTTGTTGGATTCTGTTTGCTAGAAATTTGTTGAGGATTTTCACATCTATGTTCATCAGTGATATTGGCCTGTAGTTTTCTTTTTTGTGGTATCTTTATCTGGTTTTGGTATTAGGGTGATAGTGGCCTCATAGAATGAGTTTGGCAGTTTACCTTCCTCTACAATTTTATGGAAGAGTTTGAGTAGGATAGGTGTTAGCTCTTCTCTAAATTTTTGGTAGAATTCAGCTGTGAAGCTGTCTGGTCCTGGGCTTTTGTTTGCTGGAAGATTTTTTATTACAGTCTCTACTCCTGTGCTTTTGATGGGTCTGTTAAGATTTTCTATCTCTTCCTGGTTCAGTTTTGAAAGGTTATGCTTTTCTAAGAGTTCGTCCATTTCTTTGAAGTTGTCCATTTTATTGGCATATAGTTGCTGATAGTAGTTTCTTGTGATCCTTTGTATTTCTGTGTTGTCTGTTGTGATTTCTACTCTTTCATTTCTAAGTTCGTTGATTTGATTCTTCTCCCCTTTTTGCTTTATGAGTCTGGCTAATGGTTTGCCTATTTTCTTTATCTTCTCAAAGAACCAGCTTCTAGTTTTGCTTATTTTTGCTATAGTCTCCTTTGTTTCTTTTCCATTTGTTTCTGCTCTAATTTTTATTATTTCTTTCCTTCTACTAACCCTGAGGTTCTTCATTTCTTCTTTTTTCTAGTTGCTTTAGGTTATTTGTTTGTTTTTTTCTCTTGTTTCTTGAGGTAAACTTTATTGCTATGAACCCTCCCCTTAGCACTGCTTTTACTGAATCCAATAGGTTTTGGATGGAGAAGGAAATGGCAACCCACTCCAGTATTCTTGCCTGGAGAATCCTAGGGACAGAGGAGCCTGGTGCCATCTATGAGATGGTGTCCAACTCCATCTCATAGAGTTGGACACAACTGAAGTGACTTAGCAGCAGCAGCAGCATAGGTTTTGGACTGTCATGTTTTCATTTCCATTTGTTTCTATGCAAATTTTTATTTTATTTCTAATTTCTTCCATTATTTGTTGGTTATTGAGAAGTGTGTTTTATAGCCTCCATATGATTGTATTTTAATAGTTTCTTTCTCCTGTTGTTGACATCTAATCTTACTGCATTGTGATCAGAAAAGATGCTTGAAATGATTTCAAAATTTTTAAATTTACCAGTGCTAGATTTATGGCCCAGGGTGGGATCTATCCTGGAGAATGTTCCGTGTGCACTTGAGAAAAAAGTGAAATTCATTGTTTTGGGGGGAACTGTCCTATATATATATATATATCAATTAGGTCTAACTGGTCATTTAAAGTTTGTGTTTCCTTGCTAATTTTCTGTTTAGTTCATCTATCCATAGGTGCAAGCGGGGTATTAAAGTCTCATATTAAAATAATATGACTATTATTATGTTACTGCTAATTTCCCCTTTCATACTTGTTAGCATTTGCTTTATGTATTGAGGTGCTCCTGTGTTGGATGCATACATATTTATAATTGTTATATCTTTTTCTTGGATTGATCCTTTGATCATTATGTAGTGTCCTCCTTTGTCTCTTTTCATGGTCTTTACTTCAAAGTCTCTTTTATCTGATATGAGTATTGCTACTCCTGCTTTCTCTTGGTCTGCATTTGCATGAAACATGTTTTTCCAACTATTCACTTTCAGTCTGATATGTCTCTTGGTTTGAGGTGGGTCTCCTGTAGACAGCGTATATAGGGGCCTTGTTTTTGTATCCATTCAGCCAGTCTTTGTCTTTTGACTGGGCTTTCAACCCGTTTACATTTAAGGTAATTATTGATAAGTATGATCCCATTGCCATTTACTTTGTTGTTTTGGGTTTGAGTTTATAAAACTTTTTTGTGTTTCCTGTCTGGAAAAGATCCTTTAGCATTTTTTTCAAGAGCTGGTTTTATTGTTGCTGAATTCTCTTAGCTTTTGTCTGTCTGTAAAGCTTTTGACTTCTTCATATTTGAATGAGGTCCTTGCTTGGTATAGTAATCTGGATTGTAGGTTTCTCTCTTTCATTACTTTAAGTATGTCCTGTCATTCCCTTCTGGCTTGAAGAGTTACTATTGAAAGATTAGCTGTTACCCTTATGGGAACCACCTTGTATGTTATTTGCAGCTTTTCCCTTGCTGCTTTTAACATTTGCTCTTTGTGTTTGATCTTCATTAGTTTGATTGATACATGTCTTGTTGTGTTTCGCCTTGGGTTTATCCTGTTTGGGACTCTGGGTTTCTTGAACTTGAGTGGCTGTTTCCTTCCTCATTTTAGGAAAGTTTCCAACTATTATCTCCTCAAGTATTTTCTCATGCCCTTTCTTTGTGTCTTCATCTGGGACTCCTATGACTCGAATGTTGGGACATTTAACATTGTCCCAGAGGTCTCTGAGGTTGTCCTCATTTCTTTTAGTTCTTCCCGCCCCCCCC
>SJYA01002092.1:56215-201329 GCA_006410615.1 Neotragus moschatus
CCCCCCCCCGCTTCATTTATTTCCATCATTCTATCTTCCACCTCACTTATCCTATCTTCTGCCTCAGTTATTCTACTGTTGTTTCCCTCCAGAGTGCTTTTGATCTCAGTTATTGCATCATTCATTATTGATTTACTCTTCTTTATTTCTTCTAGGTCCTTGTTAAATATTTCTTGCATCGTCTCAATCCTTGTCTCTAATGTATTTATCTGTAACTCCATTTTGTTTGCAAGATTTTGAATCATCTGTATTATCATTATTCTGAATTCTTTTTCAGGTAGACTCCCTATCCCCTCCTCTTTGATTTGGTTTGGTGAGTATTTATCATGTTCTTTTACCTGCAAAATATTTCTCTGAGTTTTCATTTTGTTTAGATTTCTGTGTCTGGGGTGTCCTTTCTTTGGCTGGAAGTTCATGGTTCCTCTTTATTATGGAGCCTGCCCTCTGTAGGTGGGTTTGAACAAAGTTTCCTGGTTAGGGGAGCTTGCATCTGTGTTCTGGTGGGTGACGCTAGATCTCTTCTCTGAAGTGCAATGAAGTGTTTTAGGGTGAGTGTTTTAGTGAGTTTTAGGGTGTCTATAGCTTTGGCATGGCTTTGGGCAGCCTTTCTTTTAATGCTCAGGGCTGTGTTCCTGTTCTGCTGGAGAATTAGCTTGATATGTCTTGCTCTGGAACTTGTTGGCTCTTGAGTGGAGCTTGGTTTCATTGCAGGTATGGAGGCTTTTGGGTGAGCTCTTGTCAATTAATGTTCCCTGGAGTCAGGAGTTCTCTGATGTTCTCAAGTTTTGGAATTAAGCCTTCTGTCTCTGGCTTTCAGTCTTATTCTTACAGTAGCCTCAAGACTTATCCATCCATACAGCACAGATGATAAAACTTCTAGGTTAATGGTAAAACAATTCTCCACAACAAGGGACAACCAGAGAGATTCACAGAGTTACATGGAGAAGAGAAGAGAATAGGGAGGAAGGAGTTAGAAGTGATCAGGAGAAGAGGAGGAGTCAAAAGAGGAGAGACCAATCTAGCCAGTAATAAGTTTCCTAAGTGTTCTCCACAGCCTGGAACACCCAGAGAGATTCGTGGAGTTAAGTAGAGAAGGGAAGGGGGAGAGAGGAGATAGAGGTGACCTGGGGAAGAAAGGGAAGAGTCAACAGGGGAGAGAGCAATCAAACCAGTAATCATACCCTTAAGTGAAAATGGATACTGAAGATTAAATTCTTAAAGGTACAAAATTGATAACAAATACCAAAAAGCAAAGATTAAAAATCCATAGTAGAGTTTAGACTCTCAAAAATACAATATTAAAAATACAAAACAAAACCAATCACAAAAATTGTTATATATATATATATATATATATATGAAATTCACATTAAAAATAGGGTCTTTTTTGGGAGGAGTGAGGCCTATGGAGAGATGCTGCCAGTGTTGTTGCCAGCAGGACCTGCTGGGTTTCACACATGCCTGTCTTCCATTCATTCATCCTTTCCATGCTGTGTGCATGCCTCAGAGAATGAAAATGGGTCTAGATCTGTCTGTTCTTCTGAGTCTTTACCGTCTGGAAGATTTCACAGACAGTTTATCAGAAATAGAAATTTAAATTTTCAAGTTAATTTTCCATTTGATTTTCTCTTTATCTCTTCTACTGGCTTCCCTCCCAATTTAGGAAACCACCCCTACTCCGAATCCCCCGCCTACAGTAGAAGAGAAAACAGAATCTAATCAGGAGGTTGCTAACCCAGAACACTCTATTAAACACCCTTTACAGAACAGATGGGCACTCTGGTTTTTTAAAAATGATTAAAGCAAAACTTGGCATGCAAACCTTTGATTGATCTCTAAGTTTGATATTGTTGCAGACTTTTGGGCTCTGTACAACCATATCCAGTTGTCTAGTAATTTAATGCCTGGCTGTGACTACTCATTTTTAAAGGATGGTAATAAGTCTATGTGGGAAGATAAGAAAAACAAACGAGGAAGATAACGGCTAATTACTCTGAACAAATAGCAGAGATGAAGTGACCTTGATTGTTTTTGGCTAGAGACACTGCTGTGCCTTATCAGAGAATCTTTTGATGACTACAGTGATGATGTATGTAGAGTTATTGTTAATGTTAGAGCTAAAGGTGATAAAATAGCAATATGGAATACTTAATGTGAAAACAGAGAAGCTGCTACACACACAGAGAAGGTGTACAAGGAAAGATTAGGACTTCTTCCAATGACAGTGATTGGTTATCAGTCCCATGCAGGCGCGGCTACTCAGAGTGGCTCCACCACTAAAAATAGGTTTGTTGTTTAAGAAGACACATTTTGAGTATTCTTATAGGAGACTGCCTTAAGCAGTTAAGATTTTGGAGCTGAATCAAATCTTTTTCAAAAGAATAGTGGACTACATTTAAATTTGATTTCCACCTAAATGTGACTAAGATACAAGAGAAGTCTCATTTGCCTTTGTCTTGTCCTTCTGTATCCATATTTTCTTTTCTTTTCTTTTTTTAGAGTGTCCATTATCCCAATCAAAGAATTACAGTACACATCACCCCCAGAATCCATAAATGTATTCCTGGTCCACTCTGTAATAGCTTAATAAAATTAACCATTACAAACACATTTGACCCATCTACAATATTTTAAAAAAAAAAAAGAAAGAAAAAAGAGCTTTCATTTGTATTCCTGACAAGAGAATGATTTTGTTTATGTTCCACTGTATGCAGGAGCACATTTTGCTGCTTTGAAAGAGTATGATGCATACAGTTTTCTGGCAATTTTCTTTGTTTCTTTTTACAGCATTATCTTTGCTATACTGTTGCTGATGGCTGCTAGGTTTTAATTTATTTTTTTTCCCACTTGTTAAGATTAGTGATTCTGATTTCAGTTTTTCCATTTGTTTGTTTTAGTTTTTCTTTCTCATGTAACATTGGTGAAGGATCCAGGAATATGACACAAAGGTGGAATAAACATCAATTTTGTGCATTCTTTGGTAATTTTCTTTTGTAACTTAACTACAACACTTCGCTAAAAATTTATGCATTTCATTCAAATCAGTGATCTATGTTTTTGTGATTTCTTAAATTTAATTGTGGAGTATAAAAAAATGTAACATCATAATTCATTCCTAAATAGAATTAGGTATGTCTGTTTTTGCATCTTTATGCTGTGTTTTAACACTTTGTATTACTTAAGTTATTTTGTTTTGGTTAAAAAAATTGGGTCAAGTAGAAAGGCAGTCCCATTCATATTAAAACAGTGTATGAAACTATAAATAAAATGTGTAGAGTGAATTTTCTTTTAGGCAACTAGAATTGTCCTTTTATTTCTCCATCACAGTGGGTTTGCTCCCACTCACAGCCTCTATTGTATCTTCTACATGAGCAGCATAAGTTTGGAGCATAAGTTTATTTATTTTGTTTATTTTGATTTTTAATAAATTGAATAGGTAGCATCATAAAAAATAGGGTCTTCTTTTGCAAGGTAATAGGTTATAAATATGAAAATTAAAGGAGTAATAAAGAACTTAAATTTTTTAAAAATTAAAAAGTGATAATAGTAAAAATATATCTAGGAATTTCTCTGGAGCTGTTTTGGGCAGTGTGGGATCAGTTCAGTTTCAGATAGTTCCTTGTTGCAGCTTGTGCTTATTCTCAAGCATAGGCTCCTTTAGTCAATGTTAGTTCAGTTCAGTTCAGTTCAGTCACTCAGTCATGTCCGACTCTTTGCGACCCCATGAATCGCAGCACGCTAGGCCTCCCTGTCCATCACCAACTCCCGGAGTTCACTCAGACTCACGTCCATCGAGTCAGTCATGCCATCCAGCCATCTCATCCTCTGTTGTCCCCTTCTCCTCCTGCCCCCAATCCCTCCCAGCATCAGAGTCTTTTCCAATGAGTCAACTCTTCGCAGGAGGTGGCCAAAGTACTGGAGTTTCAGCTTCAGCATCATTCCTTCCAAAGAAATCCCAGGGCTGATCTCCTTCAGAATGGACTTGTTGGATCTCCTTGCAGTCCAAGGGACTCTCAAGAGTCTTCTCCAACACCACAGTTCAAAAGCATAAATTCTTCAGCGCTTAGCCTTCTTCACAGTCCAACTCTCACATCCATACATGACTACTGGAAAAACCATAGCCTTGACTAGACGGAGCTTTGTTGTTCCTATATCTCTTCTTTTCAATATGCTATCTAGGTTGGTCATAACTTTTCTTCCAAGGAGTAAGCATCTTTTAATTTCATGGCTGCAGTCACCATCTGCAGTGATTTGGGAGCCCTAAAAAATAAAGTCTGACACTGTTTCCACTGTTTCCCCATCTATTTCCCATGAAGTGATGGGACCAGATGCCATGATCTTCATTTTCTGAATGTTGAGCTTTAAGCCAACTTTTTCACTCTCCTCTTTCACTTTNTTTAATTTCATGGCTGCAGTCACCATCTGCAGTGATTTTGGAGCCCTAAAAAATAAAGTCTGACACTGTTTCCACTGTTTCCCCATCTATTTCCCATGAAGTAATGGGACTGGATGCCATGATCTTCGTTTTGAGTGTTGAGATTTAAGCCAACTTTTTCACTCTCCTCTTTCACTTTCATCAAGAGGCTTGTTAGTTCCTCTTCACTTTCTGCCATAAACGTGGTGTCATCTGCATATATGAGGTTATTGATATTTCTCCCGGCAATCTTGATTCCAGCTTGTGTTCCTTCCAGTCCAGCGTTTCTCATGATGTATTCTGCATATAAGTTAAATAAGCAGGGTGACAATATACACCCTTGACGTACTCCTTTTCCTATTTGGAACCAGTCTGTTGTTACATGTCCAGTTCTACCTGTTGCTTCCTGACCTGCATACAGATTTCTCAAGAGGCAGGTCAGGTGGTCTGGTATTCCCATCTCTTAAAGAATTTTCCACAGTTTATTGTGATCCACACAGTCAAAGGCTTTGGCATAGTCCATAAAGCAGAAATAGATGTTTTTCTGGAACTCTCTTGCTTTTTCCATGATCCAGCGGATGTTGGCAATTTGATCTCTGGTTCCTCTGCCTTTTCTAAAACCAGCTTGAACATCTGGAAGTTCACAGTTCATGTATTGCTGAAGCCTGGCTTGGAGAATTTTGAGCATTACTTTACTAGCACTGGAAAAGACTCTGATGCTGGGAGGGACTGGGGGCAGGAGGAGAAGGGGACGACAGAGGATGAGATGGCTGGATGGCATCACTGACTCGATGGGCATGAGTCTGAGTGAATTCCGGGAGTTGGTGATGGACAGGGAGGCCTGGCGTGCTGTGGTTCATGCGGTCGCAGAGTCGGACACGACTGAGCTGAACTGAACTGAACGTTTCATTTAGGTTTTTGATATCTTAGAGAAAAACTGAATGAACATTTTGGCCATCCCAATAAATTAACTCTGCAAATTTGCAATATATTACAATCCATACAGCCACAAAAAATAATTTCACTTTAATATATGAGTGATAGAAGTAAGAAATTTTTTTCTTCTTTTTCAATCCTATTTATAATAGTAAGAAGGAATATAATGGGAATAATATAACTTAGATAATAAAAGCTACTCAGAAAATTTATAAAACTTATTAAAAGGAATAAAGGAATCCTGAAACGGAGAAATACTCACGGACAAGAAGAGTAACCGTAGTGAAGATGGCATTACTTTTCAAATTAATTTACAGATTTAACACAACACCTAAAGCAGTATCACATTAGCGGGTATAGGTAAAAATTTCTCATTCATATACTTCTTGCATTAACATTCTTTTAAGCTCTTGGACTTTATGCATTAATTATACTTATGTTCTATATCTTATGAGGTTTTGACATCTTTGGGGGCTTTGCTGGCTGGGGAAGGGACTGCCCTTTAGGCTGGCTAATTCCTGAGACAGGAAACAGTATGTTGGTTGGTGAGCCCAGCTTTCCTATACAAACCAACCAATTTGAACTCGGCACCACCAACCACCTCCTTCAGCTAGCAGTCACACACATGTATTTCCCCTGCCCTATACCATCCCAAGATCAGGTATCAGACAATAGGGACAGCCCTGTCCCCCCGAAGTTCGCTGGAATTACTCAGATATCCTAATCTGCTTGCCCTTCTCTGCCTTGCTTTTTCCATGGAAAACGTAACAAAGACTATGACCTGTGCTTTTCCTCCCCTCCTCTCTTCCTTCAGGCTTCCCTGGTGGCTCAGACGGTAAAGAATCTGTCTGCAATGCAAAAGACTTGAGTTCATATCCCTGGGTCGAGGAAGATCCCCTGAGAAGGGAATGGCTGGCTACCCTCACCAGTATTCTTGCCTGGAGAATTCCATGGACATAGAGGAGCCTGGCAGGTTACAGTCCATGGGGTCACAAAGAGTCAGACACGACTGAGCAAAGAATACTTTTCTCTTCCTTCAGACTGACTTTGGTGCACCCCTTGTGGCCACACATGGCATGACATGCTTTCATTTCTAAGACAACTTTTTTCACAATGGCATTGACCTGGTGTTTTCACTCAGTCATTTTCATAAATTAACGGCTGGGCACAATTTATCTTATTTTTCTGCATTCTTTGGCCATCACGTCTATCTTTTTTTTTTAATGCCTAGGTGTTTTTTTTTTTTGTCAGAAGCAGCTGCCACTGCAAAAAATATTTATTTACAATATCACAGTATTGTTGAGCATCTGTTGATCATTCAGTAGCTGCACATTGCATGAGTTCTGCTTAAAACCTCCTTCCACACAGGCGTGCACTGCTCGTTTGCTGATAAAAGAAAAGAGAGAGAAGCTACAGGAGCCAGCTTGTTCATTCATTCCACAGCTTTTCTCTGACTACTTAGCATATGCTGGGCAGTGTGCTGAGTGAGGAATGGGAATACAAAAGTATCTGACATGTGATCCCAGCCCTAAAAGTGTCAAAATCCAGCTGGGTAAGTGAAACACGAACAGAAAATTCCTAAATTATCATAAAATGTAAATTTAACTTAGAGACAGCTCTTTTGCTTTCACATCCTTTTTAAGGTTCTCCCAGAGAGCTGTTTCACAGACATAATGCTGATACTAAAGTCCAACTTATAAAAGTGCTTACTTATTTTTGTAGAAGAGGGAAAACTGATTAGTAGGTATTTTCTGGGAGTAAAACAACAAAAAAAGAACTATGCAAGATTGAGTCAAATCTCAAGACTTGTGGAGATTGTTCTGTTTTGCTGCTCTTGAAAGAAAGATATGACTCTACTGCATTTCACTTGGCTTCTAAGAATAGTTGCATTTTTTCTATTTTTAATATTTATTTATTTATGGCTGTGCTAGGTCTTCATTGCTGCACATGACTTTCTCTAACTGGGAAGAGCTGCAGCTACTCTTCACTGCAGTGTGCTGGCTTCTCACTTCAGTGGCTTCTTCTGTTGTAGACCATGGGTCCTAGAGTGTACAGGCTCAGTAGTTGTGGCCACAGACTTGGTTGTTCCGCAGTATGTGGGATCTTCCTGGACCGAGGATCGAAACTTCAAGGTGGTTCTCCAACCACTGTATCACCAGGGAAGTCCGCATTTTTTTTCCCTTTAAACTAGGAAGCATGGCTGGAAAAGCAGAGGGAAAATACAAAACATACACATTTTTGTCAGAAAAGCTTTAGATTATATGCCAGTAACAAAACTTATCCATCAAGGATATATATAAGTACAATTAAATTCATATAGAATCAACCTTAACTTTAGAGCTGGGTTAACTTCTAGCTCCGGGAGATGGTGAAGGACTGGGAAGCCCGGCATGCTGCAGTCCATGGGGTAGCAAAGAGTCGGACATGGCTGAGCCACTGAACAACAACAACTTATATATTTATTTATTTTTGGCCACAAAGCATGTCAGATCTTGTTCCCTGAGCACGGATGGAACCCACACACCGTGCAATGGAAGCAAAAAATTCTAACCACTGGACCACCAAGGAAATCCCTAGGCATCTTTCAATGGGCTGGCCTGGGAGCTTTGCTCTTGAAGCTTTCCCACCATAACTTTAAAATGCCATGTGGGAAAACTAAATGCTGTGGGAATCCCATTCTCTATTTTTTCTCCTCAGACTTACCTTGTGAATGTATTCTTTTACAGTCTGTATCATGCACTTTAACTCATGTATCTGTGTCCTCCTACCAGACTATGAGCTCCTGGGGTGGCAGGATCTCTCTTCTTTTCTGTGAACTTACTTGTCGAACAGAACCTGACAGAAATGACTCTAGCCCCTTTTTCTCACAAGATCCTCATCAAGCTGATTGATCTACTTCACCTTTTCTGCCTGCTACTATGAACTTCATCAGTTGTTATTAAGCTTTCTCTTCTTTGGTAATCACATAAATGCTATGGTATTTAATCATGGTTTTATTATTAAGTAAAGATGTTGCTGTTTTCATATATTTAAAAACTATCTGTCTATCTTTAACCATTGCTCATTTTTCTGTAGAGTTGTCTGTATTTCTCACCAGTTTTTTAAATTTATTTATCTGGCTGTGCCAGGACTTAGTCAAGGCATGCATGATATTCCATCTTCATTGAAGGATATGGTATCTTTTGATGAACACAAATCAAACCCAGGTCCCCTGCATTGGGAGCATAGAGTCTCAGCTACTGGACCACCAGGGAAGTATCATCACTGATTTAGTTTCTAAAACACCAGTAATTAATCTGTATTTATTATTTAGCTCATTAAAAGGACAACTTTCTAGTCCTATAGAACTGTGTTCAATTCTTGGCTCTAAGTAATTATTGTCATCCCTAAAATGAGAAGACAAATAATACCTCCTGTCTCATAGAGACACTCATAGAAATGTTATGAGTATTAAATGAGAAAATTCATAGTGTACCTGGTATATAATTATAGATACAATTTTTTAATGTTTACTATCATCTTTATTAGAAATAAAAACAATAACAGTAATGAATCTCTATATTAGTATAGCATTTTTAAATGCCCTAAGTATTTTAACATCTTTTAAAATCTCTATGGCAATCCTGTAGGTAGGACTTTGCTGAAACAATGTCTCGTTTGTGCTTTCTAGACTAGAAGAGTGAAGAGAGTTTCAGGTAAGGCCTTGAGGTCAGAGAGAAGATAGTTCAGGTAGGCTAGGTCTAGGAGCTCATTCAAATCATACCTTGTAAGTAATGAGAAAGCTCCATGCATAAGGCTGAACCTGAATTCAACAAACATGAAGGAACACTGAACAGGGGTTTTGCATAGTGTAACCTAGATGTCACCTGAGGTTTCCCTGAGATCTAGTATTCCACATTGTGGAATTCCATTGCATAGAATATTAGATCTCCACATCTACTCCAAAGAGTTCTGCAAACTCCTAGGAGGTTTACACTCTCATAGTCATTTCTGGCTCCAGACACCTTCTTCCAGTGAATTGGTACATCCTGGCATCTAGCATGTGCTCTGGAATAAGAATATTGCTTTGATCCTGATAGAAATTTACTCCTGATATAAAATATCCAAAGTAAAATAAACCACTAATATTTTTTCAAGACATATTCTCTATGTCTATATCAATATTACCAAAAAAAAAAGTGAGGGACAAAAGAATGAATCATGCTGTCAAAATGAAAAAACAAATTGCACATGGATAACCTTGTCCATCTGCTGGTCATCCACAATCAGGACTTTTTTTCCCCCTCTGGCTACTGTAACCCTATTGTCCCCAGATCCCAGCCTCACACCATCTCACCACCTCTGTTCTCATCTGTCCCTCTGGTCTCTCCTCTTTCCCAAGTCTCTTCTGGATTAGTCCTAGAAACTTCAAATTCTCCTTATTTTATTTTGTGGAACAATTTTTGATTCCCCTCAATCTTTTCTCCCAAACTTGGGCTCACATCTATATTTCCCAATCATTACATGCTCAGCAGAACAAAAGGGATTTTCATGTAACCAATGTTTTTAGACTTTCTTTGTGTGTTGACCCCATTTTCTCACTTGTGGTTATACAACACTTTTTTTTCCCTCCATTACACCATCACTTAAAATGTCAAACAGTATCAACTTCGTGGTGGTCCAGTGGTTAAGAATCTGCCTGCCAATGCAGGGGACATGGGTTCAATCCTTGGTCCAGGAAGATCTCACATGCCATTGGGCAACTAAGCCCATGCGCCACAACTACTGAGCCTGTGTACCTAGAGCTGGCGCTCTGCAACAAGAGAAGCCACCACAATGAGAAGCCTGCACACTGCAGCAAAGAGTAGCCTCTGCTTTGCAATTAGAGCAAGCGCTCATGCAGCAATGAATACCCAGTGCAGCCAAAAATAAACAAGTAATAAACATAATTTTTAAAAAATGACAATACCAACATATTTGTCTCCATGTCTATCCCCAGTGCTCAAATGAATAAGTGAATACACTTTCTGGAGAGTAAAGATGAAGGAGGCTCCAGATACCAACACTCTTTAGCCTAAAAACAAAAGATTAAGATCATCAGCCTACGTTCATACACTATTGAAACCACTATCTAGTTTCATCAAAGAATGAAGAGTAGGAAAAGGCCAAACCCCAGTAGGAAGATAGAGACATACTACCTATGCTTTGTTGTTCTATTTTGTTAAGCTATTGTTCTAACTGGAATATATATTCATTGCCAAAATAATAAACATTACAAAAATATACAATTAATCACTGTCAATAGAATGTATATATTGTTGTTGTTCAGTCGCTAAATTGTGTTTGACTCTTTGCAATCGCATGGACTGCAGCATGCCAGCTTCCCTGTCCTTAACTATATCCCAGAGTTTGCTCAAATTTATGTCCATTGAGTCAGTGATGCTATTTAGCCATCTTGACACCACCCTATGGCAGAAAGTGAAGAAGAACTAAAGAGTCTCTTGATGAAGGTGAAAGAGTAGAGTGAAAAAGTTGGCTTAAGGCTCAACATTCAGAAAACTAAGATCATGGCATCTGGTTCCATCACTTCATGGTAGATAGATGGGGAAACAGAGGAAACAGTGTCTGACTTTATTTTGGGGGGCTCCAAAATCACTGTAGATGGTGACTGCAGTCATGAAATTAAAAGACGCTTACTCCTTGGAAGGAAAGTTATGACCAACCTAGATAGCATATTAAAAAGCAAAGACATTACTTTGTCAACAAAGGTCCATCTAGTCAAGGCTATGGTTTTTCCAGTGGTCATGTATGGATGTGAGAGTTGGACTATAAAGAAAGCTGAGTGCCAAAGAATTGATGCTTTTGAACTGTGGCGTTGGAGAAGACTCTTGCAAGTCTCTTTGACTGAAAGGAGATCCAACCAGTCCATCCTAAAGAAAATCAGTCCTGAATATTCATTGGAAGGACTCACGCTGAAGCTGAAGCTCCAATGCTTTGGCCACCTGATGCCAAGAGCTGACTCATTTGAAAAGACTCTGATGCTGGGGAATATTGAGGGCAGGAGAAGAAGGGGATAACAGAGGATGAAATGGTTGGATGGCATCACCAACTCATGGACATGGGTTTAGGTGGACTCCGGGAGTTGGTGATGCACAGGGAGGCCTGGCATGCTGTGCTTCATGGAGTCGCAAAGAATCGGACACGACTGAGCGACTGAACTGAACTGATGCTCTGTCATGCTCTCCTCATTTTGCCTTCAACCTTTCCCAGCATCAGGGTCTTTCTAAAATTTGGAATAGACCAAATAGACAAATATGGATATACACACAAATTTCCAAATAAAAACTATGAGCTATGCCACGTAGGGCCACAAAAGACTGATGAGTCAGGGCGGAGAGTTTTGACAAAATGTGGTCCACTGGAGAAGGGAATGGCAAACCACCTCAGCATTCTTGCCTTGAAAACCCCATGAACAGAAAAGTCAAAAACATATGACACTGAAAGATGAACACCCCAGGTCTGTAGGTGTCCAATATGCTACTGAAAAGAGCGGAGAAATAGCTCCAGAAGGAATGAAAAGGCTGAGCCAAAGCAGAAACAACATCCAGTTGTGGATGTTTCTGGTGGTGAAAGCAAAGTCCAATGCTGTAAAGAACAATATTGCACAGGAACCTGGAATGTCTGGTCCATGAATCAAGGTAATTGGAAGCGCCATTAAACTGAGACGACAAGAGTGAACATCAACATTTTAGGAATCAGTAAACTGAAACAGATGGGAATGGGCAAATTTAATTCAGATGACATTATATCTACTGCTTTGGGCAAAAATCCCTTAGAAGAAATGGAGTAGCTCTCATAGTCAACAAGAGAGTCCAAAATGCAGTACTTGGGTGCAGTCTCAAAAACAACTGAATGATCTCAGTTCACTTCCAATGCAGAACATTCAATATCACAGTAATCAAAATCTATGCCCCAATCACTGACGCCACAGAAGATGAAGGTGAACAGTTCTATGAAGACCTGCAAGGCCTTCTAGAATTAACACCAAAAAAAGATGTTCTTTTCATCAGAGGGGATTGGAATAAAAAAGTAAGAAGTCAAGAGATACCTGGAGTAACAGGCAAGTTTGACCCTGGAGTATAAAATGAAGGAAGGCAAAGAGTTTTGCCAAGAGAATGCACTGGTCAGAGCAAACACTCTCTCCCAACAGCACAACAGACAACTCTACACATGGACATCACCAGCTGATCAATATTGAAATCAGACTGATTATATGCTTTTCAGCCAAAGATGGAGAAGTTCTACACAGTCAGAAAAAACAAGACCAAGCTTATTGTGGCTCATATTATCAGCTCCTTATTGCAAAATTCAGGCTCAAATCTAAGAAAGTAGGGAAAACCACTAGGCCATTCAGGTATGACCTAAAGCAAATCCCTTATGACTGTACAGAGGAAGTGACAAATAGATTCAAGGGATTAGATCTGATAGACAGAGAGCCTGAAGAACTACAGATGGAGGTTCGTAACACTGTTTAAGAGGCAGTGATCAAAACCATCCCAAAGAAGAGGAAATGAAAAAAGGCAAAATGGCTATCTAAGGAGGCCTTACAAATAGCTGAGAAAAGAAGAAAAGCAAAAAACAAAGGAGAAAAGGGAAGATATACCCATCGGAATGCAGACTTCCAGAGAAAAGCAAGGAGAGATAAGAAGCCTTCCTCAGTGATGAATGCAAAGAAATAGAGGAAAGCAAGCAGAATGAGAAATACTAGAGATCTCTTCAGGAAAATGAGAGATATCAAGGGAATATTTCATGCAAGGATGGACACATAAAGGACAGAGACGGTATAGACCTAACAGAAGCAGATGCTATTAAGAAGAGGTGGCAAGAATACACAGAACTGTACAAAAAAGACCTTAATGACCGAGAGCCAGACATCCTGAAATGTGAAGCCAAGTGGGCCTTAGGAAGCACCATGANATTTCATGCAAGGATGGACACATAAAGGACAGAGACGGTATAGACCTAACAGAAGCAGATGCTATTAAGAAGAGGTGGCAAGAATACACAGAACTGTACAAAAAAGACCTTAATGACCGAGAGCCAGACATCCTGAAATGTGAAGCCAAGTGGGCCTTAGGAAGCATCATGACAAAGCTAATGGAGGTGATGGAATTCCAGTTGAGCTATTTCAAATCCTAAAAGATGATGTTGTTAAAGTGCTGCACACATTATGCTGGCAAATTTTGAAAAACTCAGCAGTGGCCGCAGGACTGGAAAAGGTCAGTATTCATTCCTATCCCAAAGAAAGGCAATGCCAAAGAATGTTCAAATTACTGCACAATTGCCCTCATTTCACATGCTAGCAATGTAACGCTCAAAATCCTTCAAGCTAGGCTTCAACAGTCTGTGAACTGAGAACTTCGCACTGTACAAGCTGGATTTAGAAAAGGCAGAGAAACCAGAGATCAAATTGCCAACATCTGTTGGATCATAGAAAAAGCAAGTGGATTCCAGAAAAAAACATTTACTTCTGCTTCATTGACTATGCTAAAGCCTTTGACTGTGTGGATCGCAACAAACTGTGGAAAATTCTGAAAGAGATAGGAATACCAGACCATCTTACCTGCCTCTTAAGAAACCTGTATGCAGGTCAAGAAGCAAAAGTTAGAACAAGATATGGAACAATGAACTGGTTTCAAATTGGGAAAGGAGTACGTCCAGGCTGAATATTGTCACCCTGCTTATTTAACCTCTTTGCAGAGTACATCATGCGAAATGCTGGGCTGGATGAAGCTCAAGCCTGACTCAAGATTGCCAGGAGAAATATCAATAACCTCAGAGATGCAGATGATATCACCCTAATGGCAGAAAGTGAAGAGGAACTAAAGAGCCTCTTGATGAGGGTGAAAGAGAACTGAAAAAGCTGGCTTAAAACTCAACATTCAGAAAATGAAAATCTGTTCCCATCCCTCAAGGCAAACAGATGGGGAAAAAGTGGAAACAGTGACAGACTTTATTTTGGGGGACTCCAAAATCACTGTGGATAGTGACTGCAGTCATGAAATTAAAAGAGGCTTGCTCCTTCAAAGAAAACCTATGACAAACCTAGACAGCATACTAAAAAGCAGAGACATCACTTTGCCAACAAAAGTCCATATAGTCAAAGCTATGGTTTTTCCAGTAGTCATGTACTGTGAGAATTGGATCATAAAGAAGGCTGAGTGCCAAAGAACTGATGCTTTCAAATTGTGGAGCTTGAGAAGATTCTCTAGAATCCCTTGGACAGCCAGGAGATCAAACCAATCAATCCTTAAAGAAATCAACCCTGAATATTCATTGGAAGGACTGATGCTGAAGTTCAAATTCCAATACTCTGGCCACCTAGTACAAAGAGCTGACTGAGCAGAAAAGACTGTGATGCTGGGAGAGACTGAAGCAAAAGGAGAAGAGGGTGGCAAAAGATAGGATGGTTAGATAGCGTCACTGACTCAATGGACATGCTGCTGCTGCTAAGTCACTTCAGTCCTGTCCAACTCTGTGTAACCCCATAGACAGCAGCCCACCAGGCTCCACTGTCCCTGGGATTCTCCAGGCAAGAACACTGGAGTGGGTTGCCATTTCCTTCTCCAATGCATGGAAGTGAAAAGTGAAAGTGAAGTCGCTCAGTTGTGTCTAACTCTGCAACCCCATGGACTGCAGCCTACCAGGCTCCTCCGTCCATGGGATTTTCCAGGCAAGAGTACTGGAGTGGGTTGCCATTGCCTACTCTGCAATGGACATGAATTTGAGCAAACTCCAGGAGACAGTGGAGGTCAGAGTTGGGGTTGCAAAGAATCAGACACAACTTAGCAATGGAACAACAATTCTTTAAGGTAAACAGTATATCATTCTTGGATACTTGGACAATTTCTAAGACAGAGAATACAAAACATTGGTCACCAATCAAAAATACTTTAAAGTATTTTTATATATTATAAATTGACCATCAATTAAAAGTGTTTAGTAGAATGTTCCTATGTCCTTGTAACATGAGTGTTTACTGACGTACATCAGTTCTTAAGTCACCTGCCTTCTATGATCACTTAAGTCACCTCTGTCTTTAAGAGCACAAAAATTTATTGCTATGATTAAAGGTCATAACTAGATGGATAATTAAGACTAAACTAGATATTGTGCCACACTCAGTCACTCCAGCCATGTCTGACTCTGCAATCTATGGATTGTAGCCCACCAGGCTCCTCTGTCCATGGGATTCTCTGGGCAAGAATACTGGAGTGGGTTGCCATGCCCTCCTCCAGGGGAACTTCCCATCCCAGGAATCGAACCCATATCTCTGGCATCTCCTGCACTGTAGGTAGTTTCTTTACCCACTGAGCCACCTGGGAAGCCCATTAGCACACCAAGGCCCCCTAGACCTTGTTTCCATTAGTTCATGGTATCAGAATGTGGAGAAGCAAGCCTACAGATCTGTCTCCTGACTACCTTCATAAGGCATGTAACTGGTCTGCTATCCACTGCACACAGGCCTCCTGAATGCATGGTTTCTCCAGCCCTGCAGAGCTCCTTAAACTGCTGCTGTAAGCGACATATGCAGTAAGCAAGGGCACCAGTATAAAGACAAANAAATGCCAAGTGTACAAAATCCCTTTTCCTGGTATCTCACAAATCAAAAACTTAGTGACCTATCCCTCCACTGAATGAGTTAAAGTGCCGCTCAGGCATATTTGACTCTTTGTGACCCCAAGGACTGTAGCCCACCAGGCTCCTCTGTCCATGAAATCCTCCAGGTTGAGAATACTGGAGTGGGTTGCCATGCCCTTCTCCAGGGAATCTCAACCCAGGAATTGAACCTGGGTCTCCTGCATTGGAGGCAGACTACCATCTGAGCCACCAGGGAAGCCCCTCCACTACCATATCTAATTTTCCTTTAAAATTTAATGACACTTTCTCATTTTTCATAATGAAAAAGTTGAGCACAGCCTCCCTCCCTCTTTTCACATCCCAGTATAATTCTTACTGTTTCTAAGTTCTAAATATGTCTTGAATTTCTTTTCACCCTACTGTGGCCTTCAGAATTCATTATATTTTCTGGATCACTGAAATAACCTGTTTCATCCCTCAAATTCACAGCTGCCAGCATAACCTATCTGCAATAAACATGTGATCCTGTCTTTACAATCTTCCATGACTTGGGTGTTCTCAAGGTGGTCTGTTACTTACCATGGCACAGAAGGTACTACAATCACTCTCGGGTGCAGCCGTACCAAATCATGTGCAATCTTCTGTTTATCTGCCATCCATCCTCCAGTCATCCAGGTTTCTTGGCCACGTATCAACTCCTCATCTTTCAGAATCCAGCTCAAGACTCTTCTGTCTCCCAGGAAACTTGCAAGCAAATTGTTTCCTTTGTTATATCCCCGTTCAATATACTTTATTACTGCACATATTACACTGTATTGCAATCATTTATCTGTTGTCCCAATTAGTCTATGAATTCCTTCTGAGATAAATTCCTACCTCTTTTGCCACAGTACCAGGCATGGTGCCAATTATAGAAGCTACTTAACACCTATCAAACAAATGTTGACTTCTACCTTTGAAAGTGACTCCTACTTTCCACCACCACTGTCTTCTACATCTATCTTCTTACACACCCTTCTGCCTCTAGTTCACTGACCTTCCTGATGACACCTAAATTCTCTCTGAAGCACAATTCTGATCACGTCCTGCTTAACCTCAGAAACTTCCTATTGCTGTCAGCCCCTGCCCTCATCTTCCCTCCTGCTCCAGCAGTTCATAGCAACCCACTGATTTTCCAAAGTGATAGGTGAGCTTCCAACCTAATTACAAAACTGAGCAGGACTAGGGGCAGGCATTACCCAACCAGCCTCGACTCTAACATTCAGTCATCATCTAATGAAGCTCATTAGCACTCAGTTCAGTTCAGTTCAGTCGCTCAGTCAGTCCAACTACGATCTGATGGTATTGGTGACAGCTACAACATTCCCACATTACTCAGTTACTGCCCTCCCATTTCACTTCTACGGAAAAGTCCATTTCTCCATTCCATTTTACAGCAGTTGGGTACTGGAGGGCTGGAGAAATGACTTTAAGGGGAACACTGTCTACAGAGATTTTAAAATAATGAAACAGACTNTCAGTTACTGCCCTCCCATTTCACTTCTACGGAAAAGTCCATTTCTCCATTCCATTTTACAGCAGTTGGGTACTGGAGGGCTGGAGAAATGACTTTAAGGGGAACACTGTCTACAGAGATTTTAAAATAATGAAACAGACTAAAGGTCAGTCTGCTTTTTATCATCATCATGAGCCACCAACTCTAAAGAAAGTCAGTAGTAAAAAATACTCCTCCCCACCAAGACAGATCAGTCCACCACCACCACTCATTGACAAAGCACTACTATTCAGGCATCACCCCCTTCTGAAACCTTTAACCTACCCCCGGACAGAATTAACCACTTCTCCCTAAATCCTTAATACACATCTGAATCTCCTACAAGATTGTAAGCATGTTAAGGGGACCTCATCTTTAACCTCCAGCATGAACACTTACCCTTCTAGCCACCTCCCCTTCAGTAGTTTGCCTCAGTTGTGGAGTAAGGTCCTCAGTGAATGAAATGCACCCATTCCCATCTAATCTATGTTGCTAGATGAAACCATCATGCCTTACACTCATTCTTTAGACCAGACTAACTGCATACATATATAATTTGAATATAAAGGCTGGCATTCACAGAACACCATAACCTGGACCTAACTTAATTCCTACTACTTAATCTTGGTCTCCTCATACCAAACTACTTATACTCAGTATATTTCTGCCTATTACATGAAAGTCTTTCTTGTATTACAGTACTTTGTGTCTCACTTACCCATCCGCTAAACTCAGAAAGAAATTAAAGGAAATTCAGCCCTGCTTCAGAGCCATATATGCAACAGACACTCAGTTCTACCGAACAGAACCAGGAACAATTAAGACATAAAAGAGTAGAATAAATTTTTATTATGCAGCGTTTATTTTTTTAAAAAAATTACCTTCATGGAGTACATTTTCACAGTAGAAATTCCCAGTGGGAAAACAACAACTTATTACTTATAATTTTATATTTGTGGACAGATTATTTTAGGATGAGTAAAATAAACACATTTAAGGATTAAGTCTTGGTTTAGAATCTGTAACAATTTGAAACATCTATAAAGGGACCTCTTCCCTAAATGGAACTTCTCTACATTCAGAAATTCTCCAGGCTCTTCTTCCTAGCATTTAGAAATCAGCATTTCTAATTTTCAAATTTCCCTAAGACATGTAACCATCAGTAACTGGTATCAAGTGAACAGAGGGGGAGGTTTACAAAAACTAAACACTGCCTAATTTTCTGCAGTGTTTACTTATGAATTAAGTCTTTCCCTTTCTCCATCATCCTAGGACAAATACAGAAGTTTGATCAGATATCGAGGGTAATAAAGCTGAATTCCCTTTAAGAGTTTGATCAATTCAAAGGCAAAAAGCTCATATATAATGTTCAGTTACACTATGAGATTGTGAAAAGCTGAGACACTCCATTAGCTCCCCAGAATACAGAATCAGTCTTATAATTTCTTAAGATACAACTTCTCTCAAATCTTTCTTCAAAGATTAAATTCTAAAAACAATCAGGTGATTAGGAGAAGAGGTTTGTCTCACCAATGTTTTTCCTTCTTATTGTGAGTTGAAATGGCATGACAGAGCAGAGGCAAGGAGGTGTACAATCAATTCTCAGGTATTAAGTCTAAAAGGTCATAGCTTCCACAGCATAGCCACAGCTTTGCAGATGCCCACGTCATGATAGTTGAAGTAGCAGAGCCCAGCAAAGGTGAAAGCTGAGAGCACCAAAAGGCCTGTCTTGGCAGCTTTCTGCATTGCATCTCCATGAACATAGTCAGTAACAACCTGTCCGATGCCCCTGAAGGGGAAAAAAAAAAAATCACAGTACAAATGAAAAGCCACAAGTATTGTCAGGTTAGAAGGCTATTCAGCTAACTTGGCTGCAAAAAATAATCAGTCAAGGTCAAAATGCAATTCATGGTAACAAGTGCATGCTAAGTTGCTTCAGTCATGTCCAACTCTTTGCAATCCTATAGACTGTAGCCCAGTAGGCTCCTCTATCCATGGGATTCTCCAGGCAAGAATACTGGAGTGGGTTGCCATTTCCTTTTCCAGGGGATCTTCCCGACCCAGGGATCAAACCCAAGTCTCTTAAGTCTCCTGCACTGGCAGGCGGGTACTTTACCACTAGTGCCACCTGGGAAGCCCACAGTAACAAGAATCATAACCAAAATGAAGGAAACAAATGTTTCCTAACAGTATAATAAAAATACCTTCCTATTCTTCAGACTCAATTTCCCAGAGTCATTTATATGAGACAGTAACTAATTTCTACTCTATTTACAAAAACTTGGTTTTTTTTTAAACCAAAACAAGTGGCCTGCTGAGTTTTTCATTAATTGAAAAAGAATTTATTAAGCAGATTATGATGTGCTAGAATCTGTTACAGATGTTGAGAATACAAAAATAAGACAGTATTACTACCCTTGTGGAACAAACATTCCAGTGAAGAGAAAGAAAAAGTACATAGGTCCTACAAAGGAATATTTTAGAAAGGATGGCTTGAATGCAAGGAACATTCCAAACAAAAGTAACAATGACCTTGGAATCTTTGAGGAACAGTAAAAAGGTACGTGGCTGAGAACAGGGAAATCAGAAAGCAGGCGCAGATCACGTAGGGTCATGAAAGTCATAACAAGGAGCCTGAATTTTACATGAAAGACAATGGGAAACCACAAATGTGCTTTAAGTAGGAAGTGACCTAACTTTACTTTTTAAAATAAGAGTTCTATTGAGATATAATTCACGTACCATAAAATTAAAACTAACAATTCTGTGGCTTTTGGGATACTCACAGAGTTGTGTAACACCATCACTGTTTAATTCCAGAACATTTTCATCAAAACAAACCCTGTATGCTTTAGCCCATTACCCAACCACTAATTTGTTTTCTGTCTCTACAGATTTGCTTACTTGGGACACTTTATTTAAATGAAACCATACATGTGGCCTTTTGTCTTGACTTTTTTCACTTAGCATAGTATTTTAATAGCTCAGACATGTTGTAGCATGGATAAGCACTTCAATCCTTTGTATGGCCAAATAACACTCCTTTGTAAACATATATTTTATTTATTTAGCTATTCATTAATTGAAACACCTGGACAAATTTGCCTTTGGGGCTAAAATAACACTGCTTTGAACATTATGCTACAAGGTTTTGTGTGGATGGGGACATATGCTCTCACTTTCAGTAGGTATACAAGTGAAATTGTTGTGTCAGATGGCAAGTCTCTGTTGTTAATTCATATTATAACTCTGCTGTAAAAACTTGTTAGACCTGCCAAACTATTTTCCAAAGTAGCGGCAATGTTTTACATTCCCAGCACAGATATATGAGGATTCTAACTTTGTGACCCTTATAGTCCATCTTTTTGATTACAGCCATCTGAGTAGGTGTATGGTGGCATCTCAACGTGGTTCTGATTTGCATTTCTCTAATAACAAACACATTTTTTCATGCACCTTTAGCCATTTCTGTATCTTCTTTAGATAAATGTTAATTTTACCCTATAAAAAGGTCACTTTGGCTATATGTGGTGAATGGACCGTGCAGGCAGAAGGGCAACAAGAACAAAAATAGAGAACTAGTTAGGAAGCAACTGAAGTAGCTGAAGCAAGGCTGCTGGCTTAACTTGCCTTAAGCTACGGTGGTGATAGTGAGGATATCATGAAGTGACAATTCAGGCTATGTTTTGAGGAGAGAACTAAAAGAAAGAGCTGATGGACTAGCGGCGGGGTTAAGACAAAAAGTAGCATTTAGAATGACTCCTAGGATTTTTGGTTTGAGCAACAAGACTTAATTGAATTATTGAAGAACAGGAGAGAAGAAGCTTTTGAGGAGAAATTGAGAGACTTGAGGGGAAGAGTGATTTGGGGCAATATTACACTGGGGATGCCTACTAGATATTCAAGTGGACAACTGCAAATACTAAGTCTGCAGTTCAGGAAAAGAGAGCCATCTGAAAATTAAAAAAAAAAAAAAAGAGGTCTATCTGAACTCACCTGGGGGAAGTATGTAGGCAGAGAAATTTAAGAAAGCCAAGAATGAGCCTAGGGTTCAGACCTTCATTATTCAGAGGTCAGACAAGAGGTACTACTGAGGAGACAGAGAAGGTGTACAGAGCTGGTGGGGTGCAGGAGAACAAGGCATGGATGGTGTCTAGGAAACCAAAGAAAAATTACTTAAGGAGAGATCACTCAACTAAGTTGAATACTGCCAAGTTCAAGTAGAGAACAAAGAATGGACAACTGGATTTGGAAAAATGAAGATCTTTACTCACTTTTGTTGAGAATGACTTCAGTTAAATAGTTGGCATCAATGCAGGTTTAAAAAAACGGGATGCTAAAGAACTAGTGCACAATTACAGACAACTCTTTCAAGTCTTTTTTGTGTTATGTGTAACTGGAGAAGTCAATTAAAATTTTTAACATGTATGACTTTGGGACTTCCCTGGTGGTCCCATGGTTAGTCTTCCCATGGAAGACTCCACACTTCCACTACAGGGCACACGGGCTTGATCCCTGGTTAGGGAATTAAGATAAGATTCCATATGACACACGGCATGGTCAAAAAAAAAAAAAGCGTGACTTTAGATTTATCTTTTATTCTGACTTTTCATCAATTTAGATTCATCTTCTTTCAAGATACACACATTAGAGAAATCCTACTGTACTTGTGATCTAGTACTTCAAGAGCAACTGGGATCATTTACTGTGAAAGGTCTATCTGGTTGAAGGGTAATTCTAACTAATGCTTACTAAGTAAGAAAACTAGGTAAGCAAACAACCCCTTAATACTACCAAGAAAATGAAATGATTCTGGCAAATTATGTAACGTCCCTGGGATTTAGTTTCCACAGAGGTTAAATAACAGGGTTGGCTAAGATACTCCCTCAAGTCCTTTCAGTTCTAACAATCCAAAAAAACACCTCCCCACCCATGACAGCATATTGTCCTTGCCAAACCACATAAAATGGGCAACTCTCAAAAGCAATGCTAAGTTCAAAAGCCTCTTAGATATGAAAAGAAAGACATCTATAGGCACGTGGATACATAAATTTGGGCATATAAATAGTTTACATATGTTTTATTGTTCTCTTCAGATCTTCAGTATTTTGAGCAACTTCTCCCTCATATGCAACTGTGAGATAAGCTCACAGGAAACAAACTACACAGACAAGGTAATATTGAAAGGCCTGCTGTACTTGCCAGTGACTGTGAAGAGTGAGGGTTGCGGCCAGAGAGTAGTCCATCGCAGAACAAGGATTCAAATAAGCGGCTGGAATTAGGCCCAGGAGCAAAACACTGACAACCCTCTCACCAGTCCAGTGGAGAGATGCAGCCTTGGAACCAGCTATAGAAAGGAAGGACGAGATTCCTAAGAGTTTCAGGGGAAATACACATCTCAGTATTTGCCACAAACTAACCCAGACTAACAGAACGGCAAACAGTATGCATTTAGGATTTAACTCTGAGCATAAAGTGGGTAAGAGAAAGGAGGTAAATGAGAAAGACACAATCTCCCTTCTCTAAAGTCTTTCAGCATAGGGTTTCTCAAAGCCTACATGTATTAATTAAAAGAGAGATCCACTCTGCTTAGAGGCAAGAAGATGGACGAAATATCGTTGCAGAATTACCAACCTTGGACTTCATTATAATAGACAGATACCTTACAAATGTAAGCTGGTGATACCTGGAATTCCTTTAAAACATCAATCTTATTTTATACCTAATGTTTCTAAGTAATATTAAAAATCCTCTCAAAAGAAAATTAAGCCTGTCAATTAAGAGAAGCACAGTTCTAATGTCAACTTTTAGGATCACGGTTCTTTTGTTCTGTTACTTATAAATAGCCCAATATAGAGAAGAACATGAAACTTTCTTTTAAACAAGTAAAAATAAAATGGGCTTTAAACATCTCTTTGAAAGCCTTTTTTTTGGGGGCAGAGGGGGGTTACATACCCCTTTGGGAATGTTTCATTAATGATGGAGTTACTTCCTGGAAAAATGCACACAGATACATACGTTACAAACTATGTACACAACCTTGGGGACTTTCCTTCAGTCCCATGCACCCCAAGTTAAAACTGCTCTGCTAAATCTAACTGAACAAAGTTCATCAACAAAAACTTTTCAAAGATAAAATAATTCTAAATAGCAGAAAAACTATAGTTGCTTCATTATTCATAACTCAGAAGCGGCTTTCAAGTGACAGGCTTAAGAATCGAAAGTCTTTACCTCTATAAAATACTGATGTTTCTAGACTTTAAAAATGAAAACAGTTACCTCATTATTCACCTATGGATTTTCTAAGACTTAACAATACCAAATAGTATTCATCCGAGAAATAACATGATTTTAATAGCAATCTAAATAAAAACAAGCATATCATTATAGCTATAAAGATGCAAGATTTTTAAAATTGTCTGCTATTATAAATTATTCGGATCTGGCTCCTCTCCAATAAATAAAGGTAACTAAACTACATTGAACAGATTCCCCCTACAGAGCTATTTCTGTTTAAGAAACTTAAACATTTTAAAAAGACTTAGACCAGAAGGTTCTGTATAAGTGGAAATGGCATCATTCAACCATGCTAGCATTGTGTGCCCACAAGTGTAGACTAGGTCTTCACTCAACAGAGCTGGACCCAAGAGTTGCCCTCACAGAGAGCAAGTGCTGCCAAAGGCATGATAATCAGCCCAGACAAAGATGCACATACAATGGTGGCTGGGTGACAGGTGAATATGCTGTGTTCCACGCCATCCTTGAGCAGGTCGGTCCTGGAGAAAGGCTGAGACAAGAGCTGGTCTGACCACTGGGGTTCGGAGGAACAGAGCTGAGGAAAGAGGCATCAAGGGAATCATAAGCACCTTTCCTGTAACAGGACTGAGACTTTCTAAATGACCACAGATAAGCTGCTGCTGCTGCTTCAGTCATGTCTAACTCCGTGTGACGCTATGGATTACAGCCCGCCAGACTCCTCTGTCCATGGGATTCTCACTGCCATGCCCTCCTCCAGGGGATCTTGCCAACCTAGGAATTGAACCCGGGTCTCCTGCACTGCAGGCTGATTCTTTACCACTGAGCCACCCAGGAAGACCCATAGGTAGGCTGCTACTGCTTTTAAGTCACTTCAGTCATGTCCAACTCTGTGCGACCCCATAGACGGCAGCCTACCAGGCTCCCCTGTCCCTGGGATTCTCCAGGCAGGAACACTGGAGTGGGTTGCCTTTTCCTTCTCCAAGGCATGAAAGTGAAAAGTGAAAGTGGTAAGCTACTTAACCCCAAATAGGAAATAACCATCTAATCTGTAAAATGTGGATAGCATCTATTTCACTGGGTTGCTGTGAGACTAAACAGCCATAGAAAGACTGATAAATCAATGAACACTTCTGCCAAAAGGGCTTCACTTTGACCAATTCTTAAAATTATGGCTCTTTTATCCTTTCATTCATCTACTCATCCAACAAACTTTTACTACATACAAAATTATGCTCTGCACAACCGCAAGAGAGATAAAGACAAGGTCTTTGTCTTCAAGTAACTCAGCCTAGTTTGGGAGATACCACTTTCATTTTCAAGATCAATTTCTGTGATTGCACGCTTGAACTCATCCCTTTCTGTCCTCTTATAGATCTTGGTTAAAAAATAGGCAGACCTAAGAAATAGGCAGACCTAAGAACCTCCAAGCCTATCAATACCGGCTATGAGATAATGGACAATTAAGTTAAATAGCCTCTCCAAGCCTCAATTCCTCATTTGTAAAATGAAAACACTGGTACTTACTTCATAATACTCTGCTGAAAATTAACTAATATATGTAAGATGTTCAGCCTAAGTCCCACAGTGTTATAAGCACTCAATAAGCACTCAATAAAAGTTAATTTCTCTCCTGTATCTTTAACCCCTCCTTTCTTCACTGACCATTTTCCCTCAACTGATGTAATATACTTAACCCCTCCCTTCATCCTATGTCCTATAATGCCCATGCACTCTTTCCCTCCTTTAGTCTCTTTCTAAACATGCTTCTTTAAAGTGCTGTCTAAATCACCTTGACTTCCTCACTTCCCTAAAATTCTTCATGGCCTGCAACTCGTCCTTATCCACACCAAAGCTGCATTCATGAATCACCAATGTTCTCATGTGGCCACATCCAACAGTCTTCATCTTATTGGGCCTTTCTGCATGAGGCACTGGTGGCCGCTTCTCCCTTCTTTTCTCTGACAGAACTCTCTTCAGCTGCTCCCTTTAATTCTCTGATCATTATATATCAGTCTCCTGCATCTGCTCTTAAATGCTCACCCAGGAGTCCATCATCTGCCCTTTGCTCTCCTTGCTGCCTAGGCCCACCCCTAGACATTTTGTCCACTCAACTTCTAGAGCCTTTAGGTTGGTGACACTCAACTCTGTATCCCCAGGCTTGATATCTCTCCAGAGTTTCAGAAGTTTGAGTACCTGCAAGCTCTCTCCCCTTAGGTACCCCACCTGGTCTTCAAACTCACTATGGCAAAAACTAAAATCATCCTTCAACTCGTTTTCTCATTCAAACTTGCCTCTCATTTGCATGTTCCTCGTTTTATTTAATGATATACCAGTCATTCATCAACCCAAACAAAACATCTGGAAATCATGTAAGACTTCCCTTCTAAATTCAGTCAAATACCAAATCATACTGATACAACTCCTTGGCATTTCTTGAGACTCTTACATACTACTTTCCAATTTCAGGACCTCACCATGCTTGCTTAGACTACTACAATAAGTGTCTCAATTCNTGGTGGCCGCTTCTCCCTTCTTTTCTCTGACAGAACTCTCTTCAGCTGCTCCCTTTAATTCTCTGATCATTATATATCAGTCTCCTGCATCTGCTCTTAAATGCTCACCCAGGAGTCCATCATCTGCCCTTTGCTCTCCTTGCTGCCTAGGCCCACCCCTAGACATTTTGTCCACTCAACTTCTAGAGCCTTTAGGTTGGTGACACTCAACTCTGTATCCCCAGGCTTGATATCTCTCCAGAGTTTCAGAAGTTTGAGTACCTGCAAGCTCTCTCCCCTTAGGTACCCCACCTGGTCTTCAAACTCACTATGGCAAAAACTAAAATCATCCTTCAACTCGTTTTCTCATTCAAACTTGCCTCTCATTTGCATGTTCCTCGTTTTATTTAATGATATACCAGTCATTCATCAACCCAAACAAAACATCTGGAAATCATGTAAGACTTCCCTTCTAAATTCAGTCAAATACCAAATCATACTGATACAACTCCTTGGCATTTCTTGAGACTCTTACATACTACTTTCCAATTTCAGGACCTCACCATGCTTGCTTAGACTACTACAATAAGTGTCTCAATTCATCTCCTAACTTATGTCTTAGCTTGTCCCATCTCCCATGATGGCCATCTATAATATCACACAGCTACCAAGGTGGTCAATCTAACTGCAAATCTATGTCAAATCTTTCACCAGCTCCCCTTCACACAAAGAAAAATCCATACTCCACATCAAGACAAATTTTGCTGAGATTTGATTTCAGTTTACTTTTCCAGAACCATCTCATTCCTCACCTTAAGCTTCATGTTCTAATATCCGATTTGTTTTCTCTCACAACAAGCAGTTTCTATTCCTTTCATCACTGCTTCTGCTCATCCCACTAGCTCTAACTGTAATGCCCTTCTTCCTGTGGCCTTCCCTACCCTCAAGGCTCAAATCAGGCACAGCTCCTTCAGGAAGTGAGACAGGATAATCCTTCCAAAACACAGGGCTAGTATAGTCTTCTGAATGGGCATACAACTTAAGATACTGTGCTGTAGTTTTTGCTTTCTGTCACACTGTGCTTTTGTTTTTCCTATAAAAATGAAAACTCTTTAAGGGTTGGAACTACGCTTTCTCACATTTTTAACCCAATCATACTACCGTACCTTGTATAACACAAACGCTCCCTCAGTGAGTACAGAACTGAACTCCAAGGAAAACGACCAATACGTAAATTGGGACTTAGACACTGACACTCTTTTCTGATTCAGGGTGGGAACATTCCAAAGACAGAGAATGCGGAGAAAAAGAGAACTCGTGAACACAGCCGCAGCAGGACTATAACTTTCAGGCTACCCCATCACCACGTCAGCCCAGAGCAGGGGAAATATGCACTGGGGTGGACATCTGGACCCGAAGACAACACCGGTCATGCTGTGCCAAAGGAAAGGAGGGACCTCCCTGTTCAAAAGGTCTCACCGCCCAGCAGACGAATCCTAACCGCATCCCTTTCCCCGGCTGGAGGCTGTGCTAAGAACCTCCGGCTGCCCTCACCTCGCCCTTCTCTGGCACCGCAAAGGACACTTAGCCTCCAGAGAGTCGCCATGTCGCTCCGGAAGGTTCAAGGTCAGCCAGCAACCCGGAAGCAGTCATACAACAACATCCGCCCGCGACGAGGAAGAAAACATGGAAAAGGAAAACGCCGCGTGAACCGGCAGTTGGGATTGGCGCGCCGCCGCACATGCGCAAATAACTCTTCGGAAGGTCGGTAACTGCACACAGAAGATGGCGGAGCTGGGTGAGGCGGATGAAGCCGAGTTGCAACGCCTGGTAGCGGCCGAGCAGCAGAAAGCGCAGTTCACTGCACAGGTGCGGGAACAGGGACTAGTGTGCAGAGAATGGAGGGTGAAGTACAAGTCCCAGGCACTCGCGGAGCTCTGAACGCTGGCGGCGTGGGGCGGCCCCCCGCCGCTCCGTGATTGCTGCGCGTAGTTCTGCTCACTAAAGAAACGAGTCACTTCTGCCACTGGTTACCTGCAGTGCTCAAGTGCCCTGTGAGCCTAGCGTAGGGGAAAGAGAAGGTGTAAATGGAAGCAAAAAGGTTCGGGCGACGCAAGTGCACGGAAGCTTAGTTTGGTGGCGAGCTCTCTAGGCTGGATATGGGAGGACCCAGCTTTTCATACTGCTCTGTCCCCTTACAGGCCACGTGCCCCTAAACAAAATACCCATCCACCGTAGGTCTTGGTTTCACAGTCGCCTGCTGCCTCAAAGGATGTCGAGGATCATATGCAATAATATATTTGAAAACGATAGAGTAGTAGAGCATTATTGGATAAAAGTGGGCTGAAGTAGTCAGTGTAGTCTATTAGGTTAGAACAAGAGGTTCCAGCCCCGGCGTCGACCTTTACTAGCTGCATGATTTTGCACATATTACTTACCGTGCCTCTTAAATGGAGGTGACCGTCATCCTTTAGGACCACGAAAAGAATTGATTTACTACTAAGTACCCCAGCCTCCCGAAATAGCTAAGCCCTTGGTAAATAGTTATTCCCCGTTTTAGCGGGGAGTGGAGGTGGTGGGAAGGGGAGGACTCGCGGAAGGTAAGTGGCAAGAACCCTGGTGAGAAATCTTCAGGTCCTGAACATTTTGAAAGCGCACACATTTTCTATGTGCTTTTTTCTGTAGATTGGGTCCATAACCTTCACTGATTCTCACATGTCCCTGACCCCCAAAAGGTCAGCGACTTAAGAACTGCTAAAGAATAGGCTTAGAATGAGATGAGTGCAGAAGTTTGGGGGAATTAATTGGTACCATAGCCTTCCCAGCTTACAGTGGTGTTAGTTTGGAAATGAAGTTATCAATCCTGCCTGCAGTTTTACAGTCTGATTAAGGAAGTGACACAGGAAATAATGGCGCTCTCAAGGAAGTGATAATAAACTGGAAAAACCATTAGGGAGGAGTATTGAGGGCTAAGTTAAGTATGCTATGTGTGGACCTACCTCATTGAAACACATTGGTTGGGTGTTAAATAAGGGAGTGCCCTGAGTGGCTGACAAAGAAACTGATGATTAGGCCAGCACTGGGGTGACTTGATCAATAGTACCTATTTTTCAGTTACTAAGGAGAAAAACAGACAAGGAGAGGATCAAAGTATTGTTGCAGGGCAGGAATGAGGAGTTGGACTGTATTGGTGACAAATTAGGAAGTGAGGAAGGAGTCAAAGAATGGTTTAGTCAGGTAACAGAAAACGAGAAAAGAAAGTGAAGTCGCTCAGTCGTGTTGGACTCTTTGCAACCCCGTGGACCGTAGCCCACCAGGCTTCTCTGTCCATGGGATTCTCCAGGCAAGAATACTGGAGTGTGTTGCCATTTCCTTCTCCAGGGGATCTTCCCAACCCAGGAATCGAACCCAGTTCTCCCGCATTGCAGGCAAATGCTTTAACCTCTGAGCCACCAGGGAAGCCTGAAAATGAGGAAAGTGGGAAGGAAATTCGTAGATNGCAAGAATACTGGAGTGGGTTGCCATTTCCTTCTCCAGGGGATCTTCCCAACCCAGGAATCGAACCCAGTTCTCCCGCATTGCAGGCAAATGCTTTAACCTCTGAGCCACCAGGGAAGCCTGAAAATGAGGAAAGTGGGAAGGAAATTCGTAGATAAGGCCTGTCAGCAGACCCCAAATAGTTACTATTTTTCTTTCCTTTTAGGTGCATCACTTCATGGAGCTATGTTGGGATAAATGTGTGGAGAAGCCAGGGAATCGCTTAGACTCTCGCACTGAAAATTGTCTCTCTAGCTGTGTGGACCGCTTCATTGACACTACTCTTGCTATCACCAGTCGGTTTGCCCAGATTGTACAGAAAGGAGGGCAGTAAGCCACCCCTGGAAGAATGACAGCAGCAGCCAAGGACTGATTAAGCAGACTGAAGGGCCAGCGGGGGAAGGCAGCCAGTCCTCTGTCGGATTAGCAGCTACCAAGCCTTTTGGTGCTAAAAAGGAACAGATCAGATGTTCAAAAAGTGAAATTTATTTATTGGGAATTCAGAAATTCCATCTTGTATCACAACAATTTATTCAATAAATGTGAATTCTCCAACTCTCTTTTTTAAATCCCATTTTAGGATTTAATATATAGATCTCTGATTGATAGGAACATTAGAAATAAGTATGTTCCAAGGCCATTTGTAGTGCAAATGAGAGATCTTAGGTTTTGAAGAGCCATCCTAAGCCACATTTAAGGGGGTGGGAAGAACCATCAAAAGCCTTAGCCTAAGGCATCAGAGAGAATTTGGGGTTAAGAAAGGTGAAGAACAGAAAACAGCTTTATTGCTTATACATGACCAAGAAAAGGTAAAACACGGCAAAAAGCAAAGCAGGCAAGATGTGTGTTCACTGGGAAGGAGCCCTGCTAGTATGAGACGAAGAGAAAGTCAAGGCCCAAACAGAATCAACTTCCTGGAGAAGCCTGGTTCCACTGGCCCATCTTCCTGAGTCTGTGCTTAGAATCAAAACTTTTAGAGCACAGAAACAATGCTAAAAAAAAAAAAAAAAACCCAGGAGCTGAAAACTCCTTCCCACAAAGATTTCACCTGCTCCAAGAAGAAAACAATTGCTTTAGGTTAAGAGGTAGTAATTATAGACTGTTTTTCCCTACTTGGGCCCTTAATGTTAAAAATATGCACCATGGAACATCACATCAGCAATTGAGTACCAAAGTACTAATATTTCAAATAAATATCCCAAAAGGTAGCACCTGCTTAGAGTCAAGGGCTAGGGAACCTCTGGCCAACTGTTTATTTTATGACTAAGCATTTTATTAGAAATCTGTTCTGTAAAGAGAATAATTCAATAGTTCAGAGCTACAAAATATTACCACCTGATGGAATGCTGTTATAGTCTATTGCTGGTGTCATACACTGTCAGGCTACCATGAAGTATTTCTGTATTACACATGGGGAAACTAAGGCCAGGGAGGTTGACTTACTTGCTCCAAACCTCATAACCAACTAATGGCAGAACCAAGACCAAAAGTCTGAGCTTTCAAGATTTTTACTCAGCCCATGAAGTGACAGCCAGAAAAAAAACAATGTCACTTGTTCTGCCATAGTAAATAAAGTTCGTTTGTGTTCTGCCAGCCTTCTTCCAGTGAGTTTGGTTTCTTAAGAATTAACATAGTAGGATCACCCTATAGCACAGGGAAATAACAAGATCTTTGCTTGGTGCTTTAATCCAAAGGCAGACTAGGAAGAAATGGATATGTCCCTGAGAAGCCTATTTCATTTTGGAATCTATTCAACCTAGTTTCAAGGGAAATCTACAAGTTCATTAACTAAGAAATGAACAAGGAAGACAACATTTAAATGGCTGTTGCTGCCCTGAATCCTTTTCAGTGCATGATGAGATAGCATGACTGATGCCTAATTCTTCATTTGGTTGAGGACTTACCCAAGACAACTGAAGAAATAATTTTGAATACAAGTGCGTTTAGGCAATAAACAGTGGAACTGGAAAACCTTTTACTATCCAATCAACCATGTTTAGGGGTATACTGAGTATAGCCACAGACCCTGTCCAGCAGGGAAATTTTACAAAAACCCCTAGTTTCTACCAATAACAGCTGTCTAAGGATGTTACCGTGAATTGAAATTGTTTGTTCTTATGCTCATTTCCTTATTAAGTAAACTGGACCACATCTGTGGGGTCAAAATACAGAAAAGATCAAAGCACCAAGGCTAAAGACAAAGTCAAGTTGTGGCACCTATTATATAATAGACAAGAGCAACACGATATTCCCTCATACCATTCTACATAGCACTAGCTCAATCCATCTCTTGACCCCAGCCCTTGCTTTCCCCAAATTCAACACTGTGACTGGTATACCCAGGTCTTTACTGGATTCAGCTTTCTGGGTCCTTTAATTTGCTGCATATGCACTCTACCCTAAATGTGATTAATCACAAAAAATAATCTCTTCAAGAAACCTTCATAACAAAATAACGGATTCCCTATTAACAATAAGAGGATCAAGTTTAACAGGCCAAACTAGACAAGACATCTGTCAGAACATATATAGATGGCACAGGACAGCTCTAACCTCAGGCCCTGTGCTCAGCAGTAGCGTCACTGGCAAACCCCAAGGTGTAAGAACTGTAAATATCCAGTCATGCAGAAAACAAGAATGCTGCTTTCTCATTTAGTCATCCTCTGAACTCTCCGCAGACCTTTCATCTGTAGCCACTTTCCAATTTGTGCGTTTGTTTGTCCTCTCCTGTATTTCATTGTTAACTACAGGGATGTGGACTTTTTTCTCTCTCTTTTTCCTTTTGGTTTTCTTAGTGTCTCTTTCCTCACTTTCCTCTGAACTGCTGGATGCAGAATCATCTGATGGGGAAGTGTCACTCTCTGCCTCTAAGAATAAAGGAGATTTCTTGAGAGACTTTTTCCTGGATTTTTTCTTGCGTTTGTGTGGTTGCTTCCTTTTCCTGGTACTAGAAGCCCCAGTTTCTTCTGAGAACTCGCTTGAGGAATCTGCTGTTATATCTGTGGCTTCCTTTTTGCTCTTCTTCTGTTTTTTGTGTGACTTTTTTTTCTGCTTTTTTTTGTGGGACTTCTTTGACTTCTTGTGTTTATGAGATTCATGGGTAGATGATTTCACCTGGGGAGATGTTTTTTTCCCATTGGTAATATCTTGCTGATCACTACTAATAAAAAAGAAAAACTGCTTTACTGTAGAAAATATAGAGTGTATTTATATAATTTTTATATTCTGCTTTCTAAATAGGAAGTTGGGGTTAACCTCTCAATTTTAAATCAAAGCTTTGATACAAGCTTACCATCAGACTTTATCACTGAGTTTTGTTTCCTCATTTTTAAAATGAAGATAAAAATTCTTATCTGCCATACTGAGTTACTGTATGGAACACTGTATATAAAACCGACATGCTACAGATATGCCAAATGTCAGGGAAAAGCAAAATATCAGTCTTCTCCCAACTAAACTGCCTATTATTTCTCTGGTTACATTTTTAATGGCAAATGTCATATACTTGGTAAAAAATTAGGAACTTCATTTATAATTCAGACTTCGTACTAATCTTAGTTTCTAATTTTTTCCCAGTAAATGTACTTGCCTTACCTGTCTGTTTCAAATTCTTCAGGGTATAACTCTTTATATCCACTGTGGCCCCATCTGTAAGATAACGTTTTATTACACATATTACTAAAGCAATGCATACATTTCTTAAAACTAAGACAAATTAGACTTAGGAGTGTATACATACACAGACACACACAGAACAAAAAAAGATATGGAAGAGTCAACACCACATTTATAGATCAGTAACTTGGTTACATTTTCCATACTATACACTTTCATTCCAGAAACAAAGGATTCCTTTATCCATTTGTAAGAAAACTTGCTATTCTCTTCCTCAAAACACTGAGGTACTCTTAATATGCTGCTCTTCAGCTGTGAAATACTTTTCCAAAAGCACTTCATAACATAATGCTGTCTACCTTGGGACAACTTTTTTGAATAAGTTAATTGAGGTATAATTCATATACCATAAAATTCACCCATTTAAAGAGTACGAGTCAGTGGCTTTTAGCATATTCAGAGTTGTGCAACCATGACCACTATGATTTTATAATATTTTCATCACCCCCCCCAAAAAACAATCCATCAGCAGTTATTCCACTCCTCCATCCCCTACAGCCCATGGCAACCACTAATCTACTTTCTATAGAATCATATAAGTGGCCTTTTGTGTCTGACTTTTCTCACCTAGCATAACGTTTTCAAGGTTCATCCATGTTCTAGCATGTAACGGTACTTTATTCCTTTTACTGCCAAATAACATTCCATTATCATTCCATATATATTTTATCTATTCATTAACTGAAAGACATTTGGGTTTCCACTTTTTTGGCTATAATGAGTATGTTATGAACATTTCTGTAATAAACTTTTGGGGGAATAATATTTAAAAGTACACATTCTCAGGCCAAATATCACTAATGGTCACAAGAATTTAGTCACAGACCTGTCTGGCATGTTAGCTTCATAATCATATAGCTTCTTGTTCCAGGATTTAGCCTTAAGAAAACCATCATCCAGTGCTCCACAAATTTCATTCTTTGGCCTCCAGTAGTCTCTTTGACTTTCTTCATCAAAACCATCACTGCGCATCCGGCTATAAGAGAAAAGAGAAGAACTTTTAGATACAGAAGCAATCTGTAAGGTTACTTTATGGAATATCATTCACAAAACTCACTGAACAAGCTAAAAGGAGATCAAAACAACCAATACTTTTTTAATAACCTGATACTTAAAAAATATATATCTTTTTAACATTATGTCCTCTCTTAATTTGTACAGTTATTCAATGAAAATATGATCATCACTACCCCTCCTACTGCAGAGTACAGACAAAATAACTTTTGGACTGGGGCATATTATACCTCACTCACTGATTCTAAAGGAAAAAGACCGATAATCACAGCTGGGGACATCTCAAACTGCCCCAGTAATTTTGAGATACACTCCCTTCCCTAACACCAGCTCCTACTGTAATTAGATCACAGTAACAGTGGCAGCAAGGTGTAACCCATGAATATGTTGAACTAGAAAAACAGTTAAGAACTACTAATCTAGCCTGTACCTACAAAATCCCACTAACAAGTCACTAAGCCAGCTAAGAGGCTATCAAAAATGTTTAAGGGCCTCCTACATGCCTATGAGGCACTGTTACAGCTGCAGGACTATAATGGGAAATGAGCCAATCAAAAAACTGCCCCCAAAGGAATTATGTTTTAAAGACTTATCATGACAGGCATTAACAGTCCACTCCAAAAGAACAAACAGTATTTTGTTCTGGAATGTTACTTGGAATTGAATAATCAACACAAAACAGATCATCATCTGCACTAAGTACTTCCAAATTCTCAAAGAACCATCCTCAGAGAGAAAACAGACTGAAAAGGTATTTATTTTTATGTTGAGACCCTGCCATGTTTACCATGGATACCCTGAATACTTTCTTGTGGAAAGCTATTCACACACAGTCAGTCACTCCAAGGCCACACACTCAGCAGGCACACTCCTTAAATATCTCACTATTATTAACGATGTCCCTGGATGGCTTTAGAAATCAGCATTGCTAACTTCATAGTCATTTTTCATACAACAGCTCTACACCAATAGGCACATGAGGCCCAGCAGATGTTCCAACACTCTGACATTCCTATACTCTACAGGTAAGACAACTAAGCCTACAAAATCCTTCATACTCACACTCAAATTATTAAGAAGGTAATGTGAAAGGTTGTGTGACTAAGACAGTGAGTAGATTTAAAAAAAGGCAGAGAGAGGATGAAAGACTAAAAAGGGAAAGGTGTGAATGATTATCTAAGTGACCATAACATACCTATAGAAAATCTTAAGTCAAAAGCCATCAGGTAAGGTCAGAATCCATAGGATCCTTAACATTTACAATTGTTCAAGGCAGAATTTTTAAGTTCTCCATTCCAAATAAGTAAAAAGAGTGGGGCTATATGTATCATAGCCATTACCTGTATGCTTGAGTCAAGATTTAGGAAAAAGGAAAGTCTTAAAAGACTCACAGAAGAACTGAATTCATCTATCTTTACTACACCATTATGTTTTTAAACAAAAGTTGATGACTCTGAATGAGATGAGAATATTTTGGTTCTCAGAGTTGCACCTTCACCTTGAACTGCTGGGTAACATTTTCCTTTTGGTCCCCCGATAAGCATCATCCATCTGTTTCTCCAGTTCTCTTATTTTCCACATATCTGATTCCTCCTGTATCTGAATATAAAAGAAAGAAAGAAAGAAAGAAAACTAAGTTACTAGAACTTCCCTAGCGGCACTGTGGATAAGAATCCACATGCCAATGAAGAGGACACAGGTTCAATCCCCTGTCTGAGATTTCACATGCCGCGAAGCAACTGAGCCCTTGTGCCGCAACTGCTGAGCCCATGCTCTGGAGCCTGAAGCCCCAACTGCTGAGCCCATGTGCTGTGCACCCAGACCCTGTACTCTCCAATGAGAGAGGCCACCAAAATGAGAAGTCCACACAATGAGCCCCTGTGCAAGGCAATGAATACCTAGTTCAGCCAATAAATAAACTTATTTTTTAAAAATAAGTTAATAAAAGTAACACTTCACATCACAGAAAAGTAACTAAAAATAAAGTCTGCACTAGTTATTGGATTACAAACTGTGTTTTGATCAGGAACCTGAGAAACAAATTCTGGTTTCTCTAGAGTGCTTAAACAATCCAACTCAGTAAATCTCAATTACGTAGAATTCTGCAGCAACAAAAGAGCTTTGTAACCCCTGCAAAGATACACTCATCACCTTATTAACCAAATATGCTGCAGTTAGCAAATGATAATCCCTTATGTTTCTAAAATGCTTTGTGATTTCAACTGTATCATCTCTATTGAATGTTAAGCAATCTTACAAGGAAAGCCAAAAAAAAGGTACTATTACTACATTTTACTGAGAAGAAACAAAAGCTCATAGATTTTTACCAAAGTCAAAAAGCTAATAAAGACTGGTCTTTCAACTTTATAGGCTACATATCTTTTCACAACATAGTAATTTTTGTTAAAAACAAAGCAAAACAAAGCAAATAGCATGAGAACTGTTAGATAATTTCCTGAAAAGCAGAGTACAGCTGCACAAAGAACAATCAGTTATTTCTAAGCCCTCCTATAATATTCTGTTAAATTTGCCCTCAATTTACCTTTTTTAATCACTGCTTTCAAATATAAGCTTACCATCCATTTAGGGGAGATTTAAAGCAATTGCAGAGGCTGCTTATGTAACAGCTACACGCTCACTCACAATCAAAATATCAAGAGGATAGGACAGTAATAACATCTGCAATCTAACTGCTGCTGCTGCTGCTGCTGCTAAGTCGCTTCAGTCGTGTCCGACTCTGTGCAGTCTAACTAGGAATTGCATTTTTTTCATACTGTTCAAGAGAACACACTGGTCATAGCAAATACTCTCAAAAGAGGACTCTACACATGGACATCACCAAATGGTCAATACCAAAATCAGATTGATTATATTCTTTGCAGTCAAAGATGGAGAAGCTCTATACAGTCAGAAAAAACAAGACCAGAAGCTAACTGTGGATCAGATCATGAACTCCTTATTGCAAAATTCAAACTTAAAGTAGGGAAAACCACTAAACCATTCAAGCATGACCTAAATCAAATCCCTTATGATTATACAGTGGAAGTGACAAATAGATTCAAGGGATTAGACCTAATAGACAGAATGCCTGAAGAACTATGGATGGAGGTTCCTAACACTGTACAAGGGGCAATGATCAAAACCAACCCCAAGAAAAAGAAATGCAAAATGCTAAAATGGTTGTCTGAAGAGGCCTTACAAATAGCTGAGAAAAGAAGAGAAACAAAAGGCAAAGGAGAAAAGGAGAGATATATCCATCTGAATGCAGACTTCCAAAGAATATCAAGGAGAGTTAAGGAAGCCTTCCTCAGTGATCAATGCAAAGAAATAGAGGAAAAAATGGAATGGGAAAGACTAGAGATCTCTTCAAGAAAATTAGAGATACCAAGGGAACATTTTATGCAAAGATGAATGCAATAAAGGACAGAAACAGTATGGACCTAACAGAAGAAGATATTAAGAGGTGGCAAGAATACATAGAACGTACAAAAAAGATCTTAATGACTCAGATAACCACAATGGTGTGATCACTCACCTAGACCCAGACATCCTAGAATGTGAAGTCAAGTAGGACTTAGGATGCATCACTATGAACAAAGCTAGTGAAGGTGACGAAATTCCAGCTGAGCTATTTCAAGTCCTAAAAGATGATGTTGTTAAAGTGCTGCACTCAATATGCCAGCAAATTTGGAAAACTCAGCAGTGGCCACAGTATTGGAAAAGGTCACTTTTCATTCCAATCCCTAAGAAAGGAAATGCCAAAGAATGCTCAAACTACCACACAATTGCACTCATCTCACAGGCTAGCAAAAGTAATGCACAAAATTCTTCAAGTTAGACTTCAACAGTGTGTGAACCAAAACTTTCAGACATTCAAACTGGATTTAGACAAGGTAGAAGAACCAGAGATCAAATTGCCAACATCTTTTGGATCACAGAAAAAGCAAGAGAATTCCAGAAGAACATCTATTTCTGCTTCATTACTACTCTAAAGCCTTTGACTGTGTGGATCTTAACAAACTGTGGAAAATTCTTCAAGAGTTGGGAATACCAGACCACCTTACCTGCCTCCTGAGAAATCTGTGCGCAGGTCAAGAACCAACAGTTAGAACCAGACATGGAACAACATACTGGTTCCAAATTGGGAAAGAAGTACTTCAAGGCTATGTATTATCACCCTGCTTATTATTTTTTTGCAGAGTACATCATATGAAATGCCAAGCTGGATGAATCACAAGCAGGAATCAAGACTTTAGGGAGTAATACCAAGCTCAGATATGAAGATGACACCACCCTTATGGAAGAAAGCAGAGAGGAACTAAAGAGCCTCTTGATGAAAGTCAAAGAGGAGAGTAAAAACCTGGCTTAAAACTTAACATTCAAAAAACGAAGATCACGGTATCTGGTCCCATCACTTCACGGCAAACAAATAGGGAAACAGTGGCTAACTTTACTTTTTGGGGCTCCAAAATCACTGCAGATGGTGACTGCAGTCATGAAATTAAAAGACGCTTACTCCTTGGAAGGAAAGTTATGACCAACCTAGGTAGCATATTAAAAAGTAGGGACATTACCAACAAAGGTCCATCTAGTCAAAGCTATGGTTTTTCCAGTAGTCATGTATGGATGTCAGAGTTGGACCATAAAGAAACCTGAGCACCAAAGAATTGATGCTTTTGAACTGTGGTGTTGGAGAAGACTCTTGCGAGTCCCTTGGACTTCAAGGAGATCAAACCAGTCAATCCTAAAGAAAATCAGTCCTGAACATTCATTGGAATGACTGATGCTGACATTCCAAACCTTTGGCCACCTGATGCAAAGAGCTAATTCATTTCCCCGATGCTGGGAAAAACTGAAGGTAGGAAGAGAAGGGGATGACAGAGAATGAGATGACTGGATGGCATCACCAACTCAATGGACATGAGTTTCAGCAAGCTCCAGGAGTTGGTGACAGGGAAGCCTGGCATGATGCCATCCATGGGGTCACAGAGTTGGACACCACTGAGAAACTGAACTGAAATAGGAGTTGCACAGAGTTCACCAAAGACAACTAAAGTTTTGACCTCATCTGCTCTCATGACCTCTACCGCTTCCTGCATCAGTAACCCTCAAATCTTTATATCCAGCCTCAATTTTTCTCCTTTCCTCAAAGTCTAAGTTGCCAACTGTCTGGATATCCTATAAGCACCTTCCATCAACATATTAAAAACCAAATTAATTACCTTTCCCATCATATCTGTCTCTTATTTTGTTCCCTATCTCAATTAACTGCATCATCATCATTCACTCAGTCACACAAGGTGGTTATATCTGATTCCAAAATTATCACTATCATCCAATCAATCATCAAGTTCCTTGAATTCCAGTCCCTAAATTCTTCATTCCATCCCTACTGTCACTGCTTTCATGTGAATCGTTCATCATCTCTCACCTGAAATACTACAACTGTCTCCTAACTAGCCTCTCTACTATTTCAACCCATCTGATCTATCCCCTCCCCAGCTAACAAATCATCTTTCTAAAACATAAATACAGTGAAACAGTGGAAACAGTGGCTGACTTTACTTTTCTGGGCTCCAAAATCACTGCAGATGGTGAATGCAGCAATGAAATTAAAAGATGCTTACTCCTTGGAAGGAAAGTTATGACCAACCTAAATAGCATATTAAGAAGCAGAGACACTATTTTGCCAAAAAAGGTCCATCTAGTCAAGGCTATGGTTTTTCCAATGGTCATGTATGGATGTGAGAGTTGAACTATAAAGAAAACTGAGCACAAAGAATTGATGCTTTTGAGCTGTGGTGTTGGAGAAGACTCTTGGAGAGTCCCTTGGACTACAAGGAGATCCAACCAGTCCATCCTAAAGGAGATCAGTCCTGGATGTTCATTGGAAGGATGGACACTGAAGCGGAAACTTCAATACTTTGGCCACCTGATGCAAAGAGCTGACTCATTGGAAAAGACCCTGAAGCTGGGAAAGATTTAGGGCAGAAGGAGAAGGCGACGACAGAGGATGAGATGGTTGGATGGCATCATCGACTCAATGGACATGGGTTTGGGTGGACTCCAGGAGTTGGTGATGGACAGGGAGGCCTGGAGTGCTGCGGTTCATGGGGTCGCAAAGAGTAAGACACANCAGAGTCGGACTCGACTGAAGCGACTTAGCAGCAGCAGCAAGGCTTGTGAGGGTCTATGCAAAGATAAGGACTTACCATCTGAGAGAGCATCTTGAGAATGTAAGAAAGAGTACTAAATAGAATATAAGGAAAAGACAAGACAGTAGATGTGTATAAGAGACAGGAGTAAGACACGACTGAGCGACTAAACTGAACATCTCTAACCTTGCTTAAAAATATTTAATGGTTTCTTTATTGCCTACAGGAAAAAGTCTGATCTCCAAGCATCACAGTCCAACTCTAATTCACCACTCAAGCCTCATCTTCTACCATTACCTCCCAAATTCTCTACTTTATGGATGCATACAATTTCTTGCCCTAAGTGCTTCATGCTCCTTACCATATGCTACTCCATGATATTCCCTCTGTGCTGAGTGATCTTTGACATCTGATAAACTTGAACCTGTTCAGGAAGAACTAGTTCAAATATCAGCAGTTCAAATACCACCCATTCTGTGAAGCCTTTCCCAATTTCCCAAGGCAGATTTCATTATTCCTTCCTCAGTGGATGAAAGCACTCTGTGTATGTCTACATTATAATACTTACCAAATTATATTCTAACTATGTATTTATCTTTGTCTCTTCAAACTGTACCAAAATCACTCCAAGCACACTGTTTACCCTCCTTAACCATGAGGAATAACTAAGGTGTATCTCTAACCTTATTGTGAGCATCTGTGTGCCGGATGACATTTCTCAGGAGGACTTTCCCCAAAGGAACTCGGGACATTCTTCAACCTGAAATGAATCAATAAGTAACGTTTAATAATTTAGTATGTTATCTTTTATCACTATGCTATAATGAAACATGAGATAAAGAAAAGATCACTGAACTAGAAGTCAGTGGTCCTGAGGAATAGTTTTTCCTTCACCATTAAAAGGGGAAAACACTTGTCCACACTAATGTGAGGATGAAAGGAAATAATGTACATTGGAGTTCTTTGAAACTGCACCAAATTAAGTGGTTTCAAGAGCACCATTTTATTTAATCCTTAAAATAACTGTTTTACGTTCCTTGGTGGCTCAGACGGTAAAGCGTCTGCCTGCAATGAGGGAGACCCAGGTTCGATCCCTGGCTCAGGAAGATGCCCTGGAGAAGGCAATGGCAACCCACTCCAATACTCTTGCCTGGAAAATTCCATGGACAGAGGAGCCTTGTAGGCTACAGTCCATGGGATCNTACGTTCCTTGGTGGCTCAGACGGTAAAGCGTCTGCCTGCAATGAGGGAGACCCAGGTTCGATCCCTGGCTCAGGAAGATGCCCTGGAGAAGGCAATGGCAACCCACTCCAATACTCTTGCCTGGAAAATTCCATGGACAGAGGAGCCTTGTAGGCTACAGTCCATGGGATCGCAAAGAGTCGGACATCACTGAGTCATTTGACTTCACTTCACTTCACCTTCATTCCTTTTCTGTAGATGACATTCCCTTAAAGCCATATCTTGCCCCAGGGCACACAGTCCAGGGCAAACAAAGTTCAGATTAGAAATAAATTCCTAAATCTCCAAATTAGTTTGCAGTTAAACACCTAGATTTAAGAGCTTCAGGGACACAAATGTCAACAGTAACAAAAACTGACGCCTAAAAACATCAACTGCAGAGATGCCCTACACTACTTCGTTCAAGGGAATTTTATGCTCTATTTTGTCCAGAAGCCTCCAAAAAATAAATGACAGAGATATTCACGTGTGTAGATATCAGGGGCTTTGGGCAACCACCCCACCGCTCACTCACCCCTCGATCCTGAGGATATCAGGCATCTTGTTAGTGTGAGACGAAGAACCATTCCATTACAAGATCTCCTCCGACCCAGGAAGCCAAGGAGTCAGGGCTCAAAGGCAGCTCTGCAGCTTCACCCGAGTCCTTCGTGAAAACGCAGCCTTCCCACCGGTTATTCCGCCCTCACCCGTGGCCCAGGTCACGGCCGCCGTCCCCTCAGCCCAGGCCGACAGGCAGATTTCTCTCCGGACTGAGGCCGGGGGCTGCTCCGGCGCGGAATTCGGGCGGCCGGGTTGGCTGGGGCATTCCCCGCTCACGTTCCTCTGGGACGATCCCAGGGGTTGGGTTTCACTCCCCCAAAAGGGATAAGGACGCTTTGGACCGGTACGACTCTCGACTGGGCCCCAAGATGTATCTAGAGTGGCTGAAGAGGGGGTGGGGCGGGGGGGAGGCTTCCAAGTGGAAGACAGAGAAACTACCCCTATCTTCGTCACCGGGACCCTTGCTCCCCAGCGGCCACGGGGCTCCTGGTAACCTTCCTTCCAAACACCCTCCCCACACAAACACACACAAACACACCCATACCGTGCGCCGCAGCTTCGCGTGGCGGGGTTGGGGGGGGAGAAAGCTCTCTGGGAGAAGAGGGAGCTGACTTCCCTTCCAGGCCGGAAGTGGTGCTCATGGGAAATTCTTCCCACCGACAGAAGTCCCAAGGATTCCCACAGAAGGGTTTCCAGGACACTCTAGAAGTCCTCAGAGGTAGAACGGGAGGCAAGGTCCGTCCTGGAAAAGAAGTGGGTCAGGCTCAGCCGAAAAGCAAGCCCAGCACCAGAAGAAGACTCGGGAACTGGATGTAGAAAGATAAGACCTTTCTGTATGGAGCTTTCCGGACTCAATTAGACGTTGTCCCAGTGTGGTTACCCTGGTAACAGGCGTCGCGTTTTGTCAAGAAACCAAAGGAAGAGGTAGGTTCGCCGACCTCTGGAAAAATTAAATTTCCCGTTTAGTCTAATCTTAATGTAGTATTTGGAGAATCCTCCTCATTCTGTGGATGCTGTGAGATACGTCTCTATTGACGGAGGGGGCTTAGAGGGAGGTTATCTCAAGTGGTAGAGAGAATATTATTATTCTTGGCAGGTGTTCCAGCCTCTCCGTATTAGCTTACTTAATCCTCACGATAACCCTATTATCGCCTCCATTTCGAGGAGAATAAACTGAGGCACATGTGTAAATTAATTTCTCAAGATCACACAGCTAGTAAATGACAGAGCTGAGAGTGGAATCTCGGCATTCTGCCTCCAAAGTCCATGCTTTTAACTCCTAAACTATGCTGAGAATTGAGGAAGTCTCATGTGGCCTCAACCCACAGCACCCTTCTAGCAATTTCAGGCCCGTTAGCATATACCCGGGTGTTGAAACAAGAAAATCCTGAGATACAAACTTTATATGACCTCTCAAGCGGAGAAGGCACTGGCGACCCACTCCAGTACTCTTGCCTGGAAATCCCATGGACGGAGGAGCCTGGCGGGCTGCAGTCCATGGGGTCGCTAAGAGTCGGACACGACTGAGCGACTTCACTTTCACTTTTCACTTTCATGCATTGAAGAAGGAAATGGCAACCCACTCCAGTGTTCTTGCCTGGAGGATCCCAGGGACGGGGGAGCCTGGTGGGCTGCCGTCTATGGGGTCGCACAGAGTCGGACTCGACTGAAGCGACTTAGCAGCAGCAGCAAGGCTTGTGAGGGTCTATGCAAAGATAAGGACTTACCATCTGAGAGAGCATCTTGAGAATGTAAGAAAGAGTACTAAATAGAATATAAGGAAAAGACAAGACAGTGCTGATCCATAATCTTTTAGGCACTGGTGTTAAGAATAGCTGTCAACTTCAACAAAACAGCCCCTGAACTGTTCCTCCTGCCCCCAAAGAATAGATTTGAGGGGGGATTTTTTTCTTCCTTAAGTCATGTCTTTCCACAGGCTTAAGAGGCCTATTCATCTCAATCATGGAGTCATCCTCAAAGGGTCTGCTTACCCAGGTTACTCAGTTCTGGAACCTCTTAGATGATCTGGCTGAAAGTAACCCTGAGAGCTATCAGAAGTTCATTCAACAGCAGCTCAAAGAGGGGAAAGAGCTCTGTGCTGCCCCAGAACCACAACTCTGTCTACAAACCAGGATCCTGGTATGTAGAGTTGGTGCCCAGAGAAAGGAAGTCCTGATTGAAATGGTCCTGGAATAACCAGACAATGGCTTACCCTTAGCTATTACTACTTCAGCATAAGAACATTGAGGGAAACTGCCACTCCAAATAATGGAAATTGAATGTAATGTGAAAGATAGTGTTAATGGAATAAGAATGGGAACTTCATATTTGACACATTTTGGAGATCCCCAAATCAGTCATTTTTCTGCTAGAATAAAAATCAAAAGTAATGTAATTATTTAATAGAGAATAATATAGTTGGAGATTTTTCAAAAAAGGAAAAGTTATTTGGTTGGGGAGGTAACTCTGTGATGAGTTACCTTTAGGATATTTTTTAAAAATTTAAAAACTGGATTTTGAAACATGCAAATTTTTTGCTTTCTAGAAACCAAAAGAAAAATTACTTTTTATCAACCTATGTCAGTGGAAAAGGATCCCAGCTCCAGAATCAGCCACTCATCCAGTACCTCTAAGTATTGGCAGACCAGAAGATATATCTGAGACATCAGGTACATAGAATTATGGGAGAGAAAGCACATTTTAAAAATTGGGATGTGGGAATAAGCATGGGCCAGATTTTACTTGGTAAAATGCATTACATATTTGGTCATGGTATAGTCAATGAATAATAAGGGGGGTTGCAAAGAGTTGGACACAACTGAGCGACTGAACTGAATAAGGGTGCTTTGTGAAAATTGAATACTATTTAATTCCCTAATAATATGAGCTATTTTAATTCATATAAAATGCCAAGAAATGCTCTAATTGGAATTTTATATATATATAGCACCATTGTGATTATCTTTGAAAATACAGAAATAGAATTTATACTTTTCCATCTTTGTCTATGACTTAAAATATTACCTGACGATATCATTAGTAAAACAAATTGTCTTCATTGTACTCCCTCTGAATTACACACACAGATGTTTACACAGTCATCGATGTTGCCTATCATCCTGATGTTCTCCAGGCAGCAGAGAAAGACCAAGTGAAAAAAGATCAACTGATACGGATGGCCATGAAATGCATTGAGGAGCAACTCCAATTTACTCTCTCAAACTGTTACTATATTACCAAATTTAGAATAAAAGGAAGTATTCAAAGAATGAAACAAAATCTGATGGGAATCCAAACCAATCCCGCAAATTTAGAGAAAATGAGAAACGGTAAGTTAATGAAATGTAATGGAAAGTGATCTAATTTAAAATGTTTTTTGCTTCTGGTGTACATTTTGCAAACTGGAAGTCTCAATTGTAAAGGATGAGAAATTTAAGATAGAAAAATATAAAGATTAGATATTAGAAATATTAGCATATCTCAACATAGATGGCAGAGAAGGCAATGGCACCCCACTCCAGCACCCCACTCCAGTACTCTTGCCTGGAAAATCCCATGGATGGAGGAGCCTGGTAGGCTGCAGTCCATGGGGTGGCTAAGAGTTGGACACGGCTGAGCGACTTCACTTTCACTTTTCAGTTTCATGCATTGGAGAAGGAAATGGCAACCCACCCCAGTGTTTTTGCCTGGAGAATCCCAGGGATGAGGGAGCCTGGTGGGCTGCCGTCTATGGGGTCGCACAGTCGGACACAACTGAAGCGACTTAGCAGCAGCAGCAGCAGCAACAACAACAACAACACAGACAGAGGCTTCCCTGATGACTCAGTGGTAAAAGACTCGCCTGCCAATTCAGGAGGCATGGGTCAGATCCACAGGTCAGGAAGATCCCCTGGAGAAGAAAATGGCAACCCACTCCAGTATTCCTGCCTGGGAAATCCCATAGACAGAGAAGCCTGGCAGGCTACAGTCCATAGGGTCTCAAAAGAGTCGGATACAATTTCGTGACTAAACAACAACATAGATGGGCCTAGAGATTATCATACTAAGCGAAGTAAATCAGGAGGAAGACAAATACCATATGATATCGCTTAGGGGTGGAATCTAAAAAACTACACAAATGAACCTATCTAAGAAACAGACTCATAAAGAAAAGACTTGTAGTTGCAAGGGAAAGAGAGAAATGGGCTGGGAGTTTGGGATTAGCAGATGCAAACTATTATATATAGGATGAATAAACAAGGTCCTATTGTCCTGTGATAAACCATAATGGAAAAGAATATGAAAAATATATAACTGGGTCTTTTTGCTATTTCACAGATATTAAACACAACCCTGTACATCAACTATACTTCAATAAAAATTTAGAAAAATATTAGCATGTCCTTAAAGATAAATCCTACAAACTTTTAAACCAGATTCTCTGGTTTAAGACTCTTTTAAAAGATTCCCAAACCAATTTATCTGCAGCTTTGTCTGCCATCTTGGCTAACACTACCACTGTTACAGTTCATTGCCTGATAGTATTTCATGTTGATTAATTTTTTGATTTCATCTTCCTTTTTTAAAATAAAGAACTAACCCTTGAAAAGATAAGAAGCAGTACTGTGAGCAATTCAGATCAGTTTCCTCAACTTTTACTGCCGAAAGACCAAGTTTCAAGTAAAACAGCATGTCTGATAGAAGAGATTTCTAGTACAGAGATTGAAGTGGAGATGAAGAGACCAGCCTATGAATTAAAACTTGTGGCAGATCAGAATGAGAAACCTCTGAAAATTGAATTGAAAGTTGAATTACCTGGTATTAATTCAGTATCTCTCTGTGACCTTAGTGTTTCTGAGGTAAGCTGAATAGGTAATACTGTAAATTTGCATCAGTCAATAATCACTGTTATGCTGCAGTAAAAAATAACTCCACAATCTCAGTGGCTTACAATAATTTGCTCAGGTTACATGTCAGCTCATCCTGCTTTGCTCTGTGTGTTGCACATTTTAAGATACAAGGTGAAAGAACAATTTTCACTTTAGACAAGTCATTCTGATGGAAGAGGGAAAATAGAAATGGTGAAACCATGCAATAGATCCTAAAACTTCCTCTCAGATATGGAATGTATTACTTATGCTCACATTGTATTGATCAAAAAGTCAGAAGGTCAAGTCCTACATCAGTATGGCTGGAAAGAACATTCTTCTCACAAGCAGTCACTGGAAGTTACATGACAAGGATGCATAAATCCTCTTATAAAAGAAAAGCAACAATCTACAGTCTACCACAGTCCACCCTCTTGGTCACAAGTATTTGCTTCTTTTCCCAAGAAACATAACTCCAATCCCAGTATCAGACTCTGAAGTGCAAGATTTTGCCATCATAATCTGCATTAGACAAAATTTGAATGAACTGCAATGACAAGTTATATATTTCTGTAACCCCATGCATCATACAATGTAGAATAGAGAGAGAATAACCACAATCAACAGTCTCAATTCAGAAACTGGAAAACTGTAAGGCACACAGTAGTTATTGGTACTCGGCCATTCTAAAACCCTGGCAGGCAGATAGTGCAAAGGTCCCTTTCCTGGAGGTAGAGGATGTTCTTGCTGAGGTCCTTTGACAAGCTTCCTTGATTAAGTAGCCTCCTAGTTCCATTATTTTCCATGACGTTTAGCTCCATTCTTTGGGAGGTTTTTTTCTTTTTCATAATCTACCTTAGCCATGCCTGAAAAGAGCGTTGAAGACTACGCTGTCATTAGGTGCTGAGAAGCTTACTCAACCTGTTTGCTGCCCATGGAATGTTGAGGCTGAAAGGTTATTTCTCAATTTTATTACTGGTTGAAAATAAAAATTGGTTCCATTTTTCATTCAAGTCTTAGAATTTATGTGCTCTGTATATTCCCTTTCAATTCTTTATATTCCCTTGCAAGTTGAGAACTTTTCTAACTTCATCTTTTTGTAGTACCTTGCGAAATGTAGCCAACAGAACCAACGCATGCAAATAACATTCTATGTTCCCATTTCTGTACCTAAAGACACAAGTTAATGAGGTAGACTGTCTTCCAAATTATTGTGATAAGAGCTTTCTCACCATAAAACATAGATCACCATCTTTCCAGTCTCCAGCAAGTTTTCTTGCTGTTTGCTGGTCAGCCCTGAAGTCAATGCCACTTAATTTATAATGGCAGCATCCATCTTCTGGTACTGTTACTAATTCACTTTTAATGCGCTGAACAACAATAACCACCTCAGAATCTCAGGGATTTACAGTACCTTTACTGCTCATAAGTGGACCCTCTTCTTATGGGAAAGGAGTGAATAACTGGGTACAATAAACCTGTAACAAATTCTAACCAGGAAATACTTTTCTACTTTCATCTTTTAAAATCTCTTTTTTTTTTTTTAGGATGATATATTGATCGAAGTCTCTGAAAAGTACAGATTATATCTAAATCTTCCAGAATCTGTGGATACTGAAATGACTACAGCAAAATTTATCAAAGAGAAAGCCACTTTAATCGTCACAATGCCATTGGTGTAAGTTAAAAGCATCGAGTATTTGGAGTTATCTGTGAAGAGGTTTATCTTATAAGTTTCATTCTCTAGTTTCTTTTGATGGAATGAGATTTTCTCATCAGCTGCTTTTTAAAATTCTTCCTCCTCAAGTAAACTTGGCATTAAGCAGAAACTACCAAAAACAGTACTGCCATGATATACTTGTTTTGAAGATATTTGTAATGGCCTCAAGTAACTTAAATACCATTTGGGAAAAGTCTGTCTCTAGGTATTATAATATGTAAGAATTCTTTGTTTACTAGTTGAAAACATTTTTGTCTCTAGTAAATTTTTGCATCAGGAATAAATTCCAGACTGTGCAAAAAGTTTTTTACTACCAAGATGTGCCTTAGCAGTGAAAGTTTCCTCCAGCATAAAGATGTAGGACCAGTGTGATCATGTGTAAACCTTTGCTTCTGTGAACCTCTGTACTTCTATAAAGCAAGCTCTGGCAGGAGTCCAAGCAACCCAGGCCTACCTCCCTTTAATGTCAGGTATGGACTTGTCTGTGGATTAGATAAAACGATGCAGTGACAGTCATCGGGTATTATTACACGTAAGACATAAATTACACCCAACTCTAATTTAAGGCAAAGGAGCTGACTTTGGAACAAGTGCCTTTCTCTTAAGAAAATAACTTTTAAAATACAGAAGTGATGTACTTTTAAACTCCTATTCATCTGTCAGTTCTTTGTTCAATACAAAAGTATCAGTTTTCCAATTTATATCCAAGTAAGCAACATTCACACCAAACTTCAAACAGCCCTTGTCTTTTCTAAATACAAAATACTCTCCTTGTAATTATTAATTTCTAATTCAACATAAGGTCTTTAAATAAAGTTCTCATTTTAAAACTTTTAACTTTAGAAACTAATGTGTGGATAGCAGTAACTGACCTGTGATAATTAGAAATGAGTAATTTTCTTAAACCTGGTGTGGACTTGAATTTTTCTAGCAACAGGATAATTTATTGTTGGAAAGTTTTCTAGAACTGTGATATCCTATACTCATCCTTCAAAAGACTTGGAATACTTTGACCTTATCTTTTCTTCTACAAAATCACTGTCAAACTTAATTTCTATAAATTCCCATACCTACTTACACAGAAATAGCTGAATCTCTACTCTTGCACTCTCACACCTAGGTGTTACTTATGTCAGGAGTTATGTAATTGTGTACTTATTAATGAGTACAAGATCTAGCATGCTCAACGTTAAAATGGTAAACTTACATCCTAGTTTTCCATAATACCTTCACTTATAACATCTCCACCTCCCCCTCCCTACAAAAAGCAAAACTCTGGTCAGGAAGAGCATCAACTAATAATGAACAGTTGAGCAGTTTAATCTGAATCTTATCAAGATATTTCTTCTTCAAAACTGAAAACTTTGAGATGGACATGAATTATCCTTGATTAAGATACCAAAGTTTTCTACAAACTTGGCTTTATAGATTAGGAATCAGTAGTGATTATTTTCTCATGTCCTCCAGAGTTTATGCATTACTGAGTGATGAGAATTCCTTACAGCACAATCCTGGGACCACTCGCACTGGTCAGCTTCTGCAGTCCAGACCTTGGGATACTACTTCATTCACAAACCTCAGGAATGGAGTTTATAGCTAGCAGAGCCAGACCACACTTCCTTCTTGCTATGTACCACCTCCTAACAAGAGGGCTCCTTGAGCCTGAAGGTTAGATTATATGCTCCCAAACTCAGAACTTATTTTACCAATTCTATAAACTCAGAATGTATCTGTATTAAGAGCTTACCATGTACATAGCTGTTCTTGGTCTTAAAAAATCTAATATGAAAAATAATTACCAGCAAATCAAAAATATTAGACAAGACACATTGAAAACATATAGTTTAATTTTCAAACAATCTAATTTGAACCAAAACACTATTTCTAACACTTGTTCATTCCATCTGGTAGGGGAAATAAACTGAATCCAAATTTAGATTATAGCTCAGGTTAATTTTTAACTCAGAACAATTTTTATTAGAATGCAACTTTTAAATTTTTCTCTCAAGGGAACAACAGAGCCATAAACACTACCAAATAATTAATTATCTTTGAAGTTTCATGTATTTGAACCAGATGTGGCTCATACTACGATGGTCCCTTGTCATAAGTTTGTTCCTTCTCCATAATCTTCAAGCTAAAATCACTATTGGAAAGTCAGATTAACGTATTATTTTCATAATAATACAGCAAGGAAAATATTTCTGGAATATATCAAGTGTCACTTGTGCACCATGTAATAATGAACATTTAGAAACAGATTCAACATTGAAAGACCTAAATTTCAGGGAATAGTTCTGCATATTACATTTTACAAGGAGGATCAGATTTGCTAATAGTCATAATTCCAAATTTATTTATTAAATCACATCAATTCCATAGAAAGTCTAGAACTGTGATAATGTTTGTAATTCATTTTTATTATCCTGAATATCACCACCCTCCACTCCCCTATAGAAAGGCAAATTGTAAGAAAATGGAAAATAAATATTTAGGCTGATAAGGTAGCAAACAACCTAAATAATCTTTTTCTGACAGGATTCTAGGGTTTTCTTATTTTACATGAGACAACATTGGGGTGGAAAAACACAGAACACTTCTTTTTGTACACATTTAACATTTTCCACTTTATCCAAGTAGAAATGACCAGTTTGTTCCAGTCATCATCTTTTATCACTCCAAACTATCCACTAGTGTATCTCTCCCCTTTTTTCTTTTCAGACACAACTTGATGATAAATGGACTTTGGCACATATCTCACTAGGAACCATATTTACATATATACACTTATTCCATTCCACAGTTACTTGATACAAGTTTTTCAAGTATTTAAGTAACAAATCCTAGTAATTAAGTTCATTTGCAAGTAACCACTAGTTAATTTTACAGGAAAAATTCTACTTTCACAAGTTCACTCTGTTAAATTCTATAAGCATATTCTTTTATTTGAGGCAATTATAGAATTCTGCTCTCACAATGACATATTTAAATTATTTAAATAGATACGCAAATTCTCACTTATACCAAGGAGCTGGTTCATATTTATATCTTCATCTCAAGAGGAGAAAACAACCATTTCTGAATTCATAGGGAAAAAAAACAATACTGGTTGAACAGTCCTATGAAAATGTTGACTTTTAAAGTTTTCTCATATTTTCCTTCAAGTTCTCCATGCTTCCCATCCATGATAAACCAAGATTTATGTAACAGAAAAATTTTAACTAGGTTTAAATTCCAAAATCAAGTTTCAGTTCAAATCCTTTCTCCAAAAGAACTAGTTTTCCTGACTTCTCTTTTCTCAAATCTAATCAAAACATTTGAGGTAATTAAATTTCAAAACCTCAAGGTCTCATCAAGGTTACTTTTATGTGCCTGTCTCAATAGGGAACCACAATTCTACCTCTTCATTTCCAGTGGAAGGACATACTACCAAAGGGCTATGCCATAGGCCCCTTGACCTGGAGTACACAGCTTAAAATCTGCTGTTTATTAAATGTGCACAATATTGGGATGTAATTGGCATTTTAAAAAATTCAGTAATGCCCATTACAAATAACTTATCTGGACAGACTCAAAAATAACTGGTTAACCTTAAAATAAAAAGAGAACCACTGTTTAACGACATATTAATACCTTGGTAAGAATGAAACAGTGTGACCTAGGAGAGTCTAGAAATTCTTGGATTAATTATAACAACATGGTGATAGGTCTTTCAAGATACTTTCTAAACTCAGCAAGCCACTGCGCTCCAACTGCTCCATCAACAACCCGATGATCACAACTGAGTGTAACAGACATCATGCTGGCCACATCAAATCTAGAAAAAGATTAAAAAAACATTATTAGGTATTCTAAAAGCAATCACTAGATGTTAGCTAGTAACCAGCCCAAATGCCAGCTCCTAACTTACAATCCCAGCCAGGTAACATTATTTTTCTCCTACTCTTCAAAGGTTGTACACTTCTAGCTCAAATCAATAGTTTGAATAAACAGACCAAACAACCATCTGAACAATACAGGTCAGGAAACAACAGCCCACAGGCCAAATCCCACCAAACACAGATTTACTGGAATACATTTTTGTATTGGCTATGCCTGCTTTCATACCACAATAGCCGAGTATTTGCAACAGCAACTGTATGACCCAGAAAAAATAAAACATTTACTAACTGGCTCTTTAAGAAAAATTATGCTAACCCTTGACACAGAGTAAACAAGACTTCCCATCTCAAATAGCAAAATTAAGAAGAGTTGGTGCCCTGAGAAACTTCACTCTGTGCTTACATCTAGCTCTGTGTGAAGCTCCAGTATGCCATGCCAACAGTTATAAAACTTAAGACTCAAAGCCAGGTATACTGTAATGAAAGTAAGTTTACAACTCCTTCTCCATTTTGGCACTTACCCTTTTTCATTATCTGCTGGAACCAGTCTATCCTCTGAAGCACCAATTGCCAAAATACATGCTTGAGGTGGGTTTATAATAGCAGAGAAGTTCTTAATCCCAAACATTCCTAAATTTGAGATTGTAAAAGTGCCACCCTAAAGGAAAAAAGAGATTTAAAAACAGATCATCATAACTGCTTGTCATATAAATCAGAAAAAAATGACAAATGTTTTGTGAAAAGACCTTAAGAGTTTTACTTTAAGAAGGGATTCTTAGCAACATGGATGAACCTAGAGATTATCATACTAAGCAAGTCAGAAAGAGAAAGACAAATACCATATGATATCATTTATATGTGCAATATAAAATATGACATAAATGAACTAATCTATGAAACAGAAATAGACTCATAGACATAGAGAACAGACCCATGGTTGCTAANAAAGGTCCCTTTCCTGGAGGTAGAGGATGTTCTTGCTGAGGTCCTTTGACAAGCTTCCTTGATTAAGTAGCCTCCTAGTTCCATTATTTTCCATGACGTTTAGCTCCATTCTTTGGGAGGTTTTTTTCTTTTTCATAATCTACCTTAGCCATGCCTGAAAAGAGCGTTGAAGACTACGCTGTCATTAGGTGCTGAGAAGCTTACTCAACCTGTTTGCTGCCCATGGAATGTTGAGGCTGAAAGGTTATTTCTCAATTTTATTACTGGTTGAAAATAAAAATTGGTTCCATTTTTCATTCAAGTCTTAGAATTTATGTGCTCTGTATATTCCCTTTCAATTCTTTATATTCCCTTGCAAGTTGAGAACTTTTCTAACTTCATCTTTTTGTAGTACCTTGCGAAATGTAGCCAACAGAACCAACGCATGCAAATAACATTCTATGTTCCCATTTCTGTACCTAAAGACACAAGTTAATGAGGTAGACTGTCTTCCAAATTATTGTGATAAGAGCTTTCTCACCATAAAACATAGATCACCATCTTTCCAGTCTCCAGCAAGTTTTCTTGCTGTTTGCTGGTCAGCCCTGAAGTCAATGCCACTTAATTTATAATGGCAGCATCCATCTTCTGGTACTGTTACTAATTCACTTTTAATGCGCTGAACAACAATAACCACCTCAGAATCTCAGGGATTTACAGTACCTTTACTGCTCATAAGTGGACCCTCTTCTTATGGGAAAGGAGTGAATAACTGGGTACAATAAACCTGTAACAAATTCTAACCAGGAAATACTTTTCTACTTTCATCTTTTAAAATCTCTTTTTTTTTTTTTAGGATGATATATTGATCGAAGTCTCTGAAAAGTACAGATTATATCTAAATCTTCCAGAATCTGTGGATACTGAAATGACTACAGCAAAATTTATCAAAGAGAAAGCCACTTTAATCGTCACAATGCCATTGGTGTAAGTTAAAAGCATCGAGTATTTGGAGTTATCTGTGAAGAGGTTTATCTTATAAGTTTCATTCTCTAGTTTCTTTTGATGGAATGAGATTTTCTCATCAGCTGCTTTTTAAAATTCTTCCTCCTCAAGTAAACTTGGCATTAAGCAGAAACTACCAAAAACAGTACTGCCATGATATACTTGTTTTGAAGATATTTGTAATGGCCTCAAGTAACTTAAATACCATTTGGGAAAAGTCTGTCTCTAGGTATTATAATATGTAAGAATTCTTTGTTTACTAGTTGAAAACATTTTTGTCTCTAGTAAATTTTTGCATCAGGAATAAATTCCAGACTGTGCAAAAAGTTTTTTACTACCAAGATGTGCCTTAGCAGTGAAAGTTTCCTCCAGCATAAAGATGTAGGACCAGTGTGATCATGTGTAAACCTTTGCTTCTGTGAACCTCTGTACTTCTATAAAGCAAGCTCTGGCAGGAGTCCAAGCAACCCAGGCCTACCTCCCTTTAATGTCAGGTATGGACTTGTCTGTGGATTAGATAAAACGATGCAGTGACAGTCATCGGGTATTATTACACGTAAGACATAAATTACACCCAACTCTAATTTAAGGCAAAGGAGCTGACTTTGGAACAAGTGCCTTTCTCTTAAGAAAATAACTTTTAAAATACAGAAGTGATGTACTTTTAAACTCCTATTCATCTGTCAGTTCTTTGTTCAATACAAAAGTATCAGTTTTCCAATTTATATCCAAGTAAGCAACATTCACACCAAACTTCAAACAGCCCTTGTCTTTTCTAAATACAAAATACTCTCCTTGTAATTATTAATTTCTAATTCAACATAAGGTCTTTAAATAAAGTTCTCATTTTAAAACTTTTAACTTTAGAAACTAATGTGTGGATAGCAGTAACTGACCTGTGATAATTAGAAATGAGTAATTTTCTTAAACCTGGTGTGGACTTGAATTTTTCTAGCAACAGGATAATTTATTGTTGGAAAGTTTTCTAGAACTGTGATATCCTATACTCATCCTTCAAAAGACTTGGAATACTTTGACCTTATCTTTTCTTCTACAAAATCACTGTCAAACTTAATTTCTATAAATTCCCATACCTACTTACACAGAAATAGCTGAATCTCTACTCTTGCACTCTCACACCTAGGTGTTACTTATGTCAGGAGTTATGTAATTGTGTACTTATTAATGAGTACAAGATCTAGCATGCTCAACGTTAAAATGGTAAACTTACATCCTAGTTTTCCATAATACCTTCACTTATAACATCTCCACCTCCCCCTCCCTACAAAAAGCAAAACTCTGGTCAGGAAGAGCATCAACTAATAATGAACAGTTGAGCAGTTTAATCTGAATCTTATCAAGATATTTCTTCTTCAAAACTGAAAACTTTGAGATGGACATGAATTATCCTTGATTAAGATACCAGAGTTTTCTACAAACTTGGCTTTATAGATTAGGAATCAGTAGTGATTATTTTCTCATGTCCTCCAGAGTTTATGCATTACTGAGTGATGAGAATTCCTTACAGCACAATCCTGGGACCACTCGCAGTGGTCAGCTTCTGCAGTCCAGACCTTGGGATACTACTTCATTCACAAACCTCAGGAATGGAGTTTATAGCTAGCAGAGCCAGACCACACTTCCTTCTTGCTATGTACCACCTCCTAACAAGAGGGCTCCTTGAGCCTGAAGGTTAGATTATATGCTCCCAAACTCAGAACTTATTTTACCAATTCTATAAACTCAAAATGTATCTGTATTAAGAGCTTACCATGTACATAGCTGTTCTTGGTCTTAAAAAATCTAATATGAAAAATAATTACCAGCAAATCAAAAATATTAGACAAGACACATTGAAAACATATAGTTTAATTTTCAAACAATCTAATTTGAACCAAAACACTATTTCTAACACTTGTTCATTCCATCTGGTAGGGGAAATAAACTGAATCCAAATTTAGATTATAGCTCAGGTTAATTTTTAACTCAGAACAATTTTTATTAGAATGCAACTTTTAAATTTTTCTCTCAAGGGAACAACAGAGCCATAAACACTACCAAATAATTAATTATCTTTGAAGTTTCATGTATTTGAACCAGATGTGGCTCATACTACGATGGTCCCTTGTCATAAGTTTGTTCCTTCTCCATAATCTTCAAGCTAAAATCACTATTGGAAAGTCAGATTAACGTATTATTTTCATAATAATACAGCAAGGAAAATATTTCTGGAATATATCAAGTGTCACTTGTGCACCATGTAATAATGAACATTTAGAAACAGATTCAACATTGAAAGACCTAAATTTCAGGGAATAGTTCTGCATATTACATTTTACAAGGAGGATCAGATTTGCTAATAGTCATAATTCCAAATTTATTTATTAAATCACATCAATTCCATAGAAAGTCTAGAACTGTGATAATGTTTGTAATTCATTTTTATTATCCTGAATATCACCACCCTCCACTCCCCTATAGAAAGGCAAATTGTAAGAAAATGGAAAATAAATATTTAGGCTGATAAGGTAGCAAACAACCTAAATAATCTTTTTCTGACAGGATTCTAGGGTTTTCTTATTTTACATGAGACAACATTGGGGTGGAAAAACACAGAACACTTCTTTTTGTACACATTTAACATTTTCCACTTTATCCAAGTAGAAATGACCAGTTTGTTCCAGTCATCATCTTTTATCACTCCAAACTATCCACTAGTGTATCTCTCCCCTTTTTTCTTTTCAGACACAACTTGATGATAAATGGACTTTGGCACATATCTCACTAGGAACCATATTTACATATATACACTTATTCCATTCCACAGTTACTTGATACAAGTTTTTCAAGTATTTAAGTAACAAATCCTAGTAATTAAGTTCATTTGCAAGTAACCACTAGTTAATTTTACAGGAAAAATTCTACTTTCACAAGTTCACTCTGTTAAATTCTATAAGCATATTCTTTTATTTGAGGCAATTATAGAATTCTGCTCTCACAATGACATATTTAAATTATTTAAATAGATACGCAAATTCTCACTTATACCAAGGAGCTGGTTCATATTTATATCTTCATCTCAAGAGGAGAAAACAACCATTTCTGAATTCATAGGGAAAAAAAACAATACTGGTTGAACAGTCCTATGAAAATGTTGACTTTTAAAGTTTTCTCATATTTTCCTTCAAGTTCTCCATGCTTCCCATCCATGATAAACCAAGATTTATGTAACAGAAAAATTTTAACTAGGTTTAAATTCCAAAATCAAGTTTCAGTTCAAATCCTTTCTCCAAAAGAACTAGTTTTCCTGACTTCTCTTTTCTCAAATCTAATCAAAACATTTGAGGTAATTAAATTTCAAAACCTCAAGGTCTCATCAAGGTTACTTTTATGTGCCTGTCTCAATAGGGAACCACAATTCTACCTCTTCATTTCCAGTGGAAGGACATACTACCAAAGGGCTATGCCATAGGCCCCTTGACCTGGAGTACACAGCTTAAAATCTGCTGTTTATTAAATGTGCACAATATTGGGATGTAATTGGCATTTTAAAAAATTCAGTAATGCCCATTACAAATAACTTATCTGGACAGACTCAAAAATAACTGGTTAACCTTAAAATAAAAAGAGAACCACTGTTTAACGACATATTAATACCTTGGTAAGAATGAAACAGTGTGACCTAGGAGAGTCTAGAAATTCTTGGATTAATTATAACAACATGGTGATAGGTCTTTCAAGATACTTCTTAAACTCAGCAAGCCACTGCGCTCCAACTGCTCCATCAACAACCCGATGATCACAACTGAGTGTAACAGACATCATGCTGGCCACATCAAATCTAGAAAAAGATTAAAAAAACATTATTAGGTATTCTAAAAGCAATCACTAGATGTTAGCTAGTAACCAGCCCAAATGCCAGCTCCTAACTTACAATCCCAGCCAGGTAACATTATTTTTCTCCTACTCTTCATAGGTTGTACACTTCTAGCTCAGATCAATAGTTTGAATAAACAGACCAAACAACCATCTGAACAATACAGGTCAGGAAACAACAGCCCACAGGCCAAATCCCACCAAACACAGATTTACTGGAATACATTTTTGTATTGGCTATGCCTGCTTTCATACCACAATAGCCGAGTATTTGCAACAGCAACTGTATGACCCAGAAAAAATAAAACATTTACTAACTGGCTCTTTAAGAAAAATTATGCTAACCCTTGACACAGAGTAAACAAGACTTCCCATCTCAAATAGCAAAATTAAGAAGAGTTGGTGCCCTGAGAAACTTCACTCTGTGCTTACATCTAGCTCTGTGTGAAGCTCCAGTATGCCATGCCAACAGTTATAAAACTTAAGACTCAAAGCCAGGTATACTGTAATGAAAGTAAGTTTACAACTCCTTCTCCATTTTGGCACTTACCCTTTTTCATTATCTGCTGGAACCAGTCTATCCTCTGAAGCACCAATTGCCAAAATACATGCTTGAGGTGGGTTTATAATAGCAGAGAAGTTCTTAATCCCAAACATTCCTAAATTTGAGATTGTAAAAGTGCCACCCTAAAGGAAAAAAGAGATTTAAAAACAGATCATCGTAACTGCTTGTCATATAAATCAGAAAAAAATGACAAATGTTTTGTGAAAAGACCTTAAGAGTTTTACTTTAAGAAGGGATTCTTAGCAACATGGATGAACCTAGAGATTATCATACTAAGCAAGTCAGAAAGAGAAAGACAAATACCATATGATATCATTTATATGTGCAATATAAAATATGACATAAATGAACTAATCTATGAAACAGAAATAGACTCATAGACATAGAGAACAGACCCATGGTTGCTAAGGTGGGGGGAGGGTTCAATTGGGAGTTTGGGATTATAGGGTGGATATACAACAAGGTCCTACTGTATAGCATAGGGAACTATATTCCATATCCTGTGATAAACCATAATGGAAAAGAATATGAAAAAGAATGGCTAGACATGTATAACTGAGCCGCTCTGCTGTACAATAGAAATTAACACATTGTAAATCAACTATACTTCAATAATATATTTTCTAAAAAAAGGACTCAACTACCATTAAAAAAAGGAAAATGGTAAGTATATGAGGTGACAGATACGTTAATTACCTTGTCACGATCACAGAGTATACATATATCAAAACATCAAGTTGTACACCTTAAATATATACAATTCCTATTTTCTAATTATACATAAAGGTGAAAGGGAAAAAAAAGAAAAGACTGAATGGGGTACACTTGGCTGAAAACACACAACCATAGCAACATGAATACAACAAGTCAGTTGTGTGGCTTTTGCACACTACTTGAAAAAAAATTTTTTTTTCAGCTTTTGACAGGTTACTCAATTTTTCTTTATTTTCAAGACCGTCTGTCAGTGAGAACACAAGGCAGAATCAAAAAGCGGAAAATGCAATAAAAGCGTAAGGCCAACTTTAAAAACAATACAATTCACTAAAATAGCATAGTAACATTCATAAATTAAATACATAATATCTTACCTGGAACTCATGTGGTTGTAGTTTACCCTCTCGTGCTTTGGTTGCTAAAGAAACAACATCATTAGCAATGGTTTCCAGTCCTTTTATATGTGCATTAAATACAATAGGTGTGATGAGTCCTGCAGGAGTACTAACTGCAACACTGATATCAACAACATGATTTCTATTTAAAAAGAAAAAAGGAAAAGTAAAACTCAATAATCATCAACTGTTAAAGAGTCTGTGTCAGGTTAAGCAAGAATAGCAGTATTCAGTCTGTGTTACATTTTAGCCAGAGAGATCTTGCCTGGTTTTTTGATTTTGCTATGCCCTCTCTTAGACCTGCACTTTTATTTTTCTAGACTTGCACATTTTAAAAATGAATGAGCAATTTGTCCATAGGTTGGCTTCACAGGTACTCACTACCCCTTATCAGCACTGACCAACAGCATGAACGTAACTGGGGAAAAAACGTTCAGCATCCAGTGAGAACTGAAAAGAACTCCTTAGATGTACGAGATGAAGAGGACTGGCTGGAGCTTCGTCTGCAAGCAAGACCTTGAGCAGATAAAACGAAGACTGAAGGAAAATAACTGCACGGGGGAGAAACAGGAGTGCTCCCATGGTAGGGAGGTAGTGCTGTCTCAGAACATAAAAGCAAGATTCCTGATCTTTTCTATGCTACAGACACCGTTGCATTTGGGTCCCTTCTCAGAATTTTTAAACACAGGAAACAAAATACTTAAATAAAAAAAAACCTCCCCTCCCCAAACAAAATATACTGAAATTCAGTTACTGAACTTTTCAGAAAACAAAACCGTGATATATGTGCTTCAAAAGTCTTGCAGCAGATCAAATTATGGCTATGCTTTTGAAGTAGTGATATATTTTAAGACATCCATAACAACTACAATGCATATAAAAACTCGATTTTATTTGGTTATCAGCACAAGTATTAAAACACCTCTTTGTTCTCTATAATAGGAGAAAATGCTAAATTTCACACTAAAAGTGAAAGTCACTTAGTCATGGCCAACTTTTTGCAACCCCATGAACTATACAGTCCATGGAATTCTCTAGGCCAGAATACTAGAGTGGGTAGCCTTTCCCTTCTCCAGGGGATCTTCCCAACCCAGGGATCAAACCCAGGTCTCCCACAATGCAGGCAGCTTCTTTACCAGCTGAGCTACAAGGGAACCCCAAGAATACTGGCANGTGTCTGACTTTTTGCAACCCCATGAACTATACAGTCCATGGAATTCTCTAGGCCAGAATACTAGAGTGGGTAGCCTTTCCCTTCTCCAGGGGATCTTCCCAACCCAGGGATCAAACCCAGGTCTCCCACAATGCAGGCAGCTTCTTTACCAGCTGAGCTACAAAGGAACCCCAAGAATACTGGCATGGGTAGCCTATCCTCTCTCCAGCATATCTTCCTAATTGAGGAATCAAACTGGGATCTCCTGCAATGCAGGCACATTCTTTACCAACTGAGCTATCAGGGAAGCCCAAATATCACAATAAAGATTAGTAAAAAAGAAGTATATTTCCCCCCAACCAAGTTCCCAAACTCCTGAACTGTATCAGGATTTCCTTAGGGGTTGTCTGTGTAAGGGCCCCTGCTAAAGTGTTCTGCAATTAAGAAAAAAGTTAACAAATGTTGGCAAGGATGAAAAGGGTGAGAAAGCATAAATTATAAATTGTTGGTGAGAATGCATCAATAAACTGGTGCAACCACTATAGGAAGAGAGTACGGAGCTTCCTTAAAAAAGTAAAATAGAACTATTATATGATCTAGCAATTCCACTCCTAGGTATATATATCCAGAAAAATGAACATACCAATTAAAGACAGGGAAGCAACCCAAGTCCAAGTGCCCATCAACAGACAACGGACATCTCACTCACACACACACACACACACATACACGCACGCGCGCGCGCATAGGAATATTACTCAGCCATAAAAAAAGAATGAAATTCTACCATCTGCAGCCACATGGATAGACCTAGGGAATATTATGCTTCAGGAAATAAATCAGAGAAAGACAAATACTGTATATCTTACATGTGGAATGTAAAAAATAATACAAATGGATATACTTGCAAAACAGAAACAAACTCACAGAGAAAACAAACTAGTGGTTACCAAAGGAGAGAGGAAAGGACAGAAGGATGAACTGTGCATATGTGATTAACAGATGCAAACTACCACGTATAAAATAGATAAGCAACAAACATATAGAGCACAGGGAATTATAGCCATTACCTTGTAATAACTTATAAGGAATTGCAATCCACAAAAACACTGAATCACTATGTCATAATCCTAAAACTAATATAATATTATAAATCAATTATCCTTCAACTTAAAAAAAGTTAAAACTTCACATGAAAAAAGAACTCCAGCTTTTTGGAGATTATGGGTACCAAACCCCTCAGTGTGCCCAAGCTGGCCCGAGGCAGCAGGCTTTTGCCAGTTGCAAACATAGGGACCTGCTCTAATAATACAGTGACATNTAATACAAATGGATATACTTGCAAAACAGAAACAAACTCACAGAGAAAACAAACTAGTGGTTACCAAAGGAGAGAGGAAAGGACAGAAGGATGAACTGTGCATATGTGATTAACAGATGCAAACTACCACGTATAAAATAGATAAGCAACAAACATATAGAGCACAGGGAATTATAGCCATTATCTTGTAATAACTTATAAGGGATTGCAATCCACAAAAACACTGAATCACTATGTCATAATCCTAAAACTAATATAATATTATAAATCAATTATCCTTCAACTTAAAAAAAGTTAAAACTTCACATGAAAAAAGAACTCCAGCTTTTTGGAGATTATGGGTACCAAACCCCTCAGTGTGCCCAAGCTGGCCCGAGGCAGCAGGCTTTTGCCAGTTGCAAACATAGGGACCTGCTCTAATAATACAGTGACATACAGCAGCTACCACAGCTGGGCCCTGGCCAAGGTGTCACACAGCAGCACTGCTTTCTTAAAGTATCCTGTTACTACAGTAATGTTTAAAAATATTCCTAATAGAGTAGGGATGGTGTTTCCTATCTTGTTCCTCACTAAACCAGTCAATCGTAAAGGAAATCAGTCCTCAATATTCATTGGAAGGGCTGATGCTGAAACTCCAATACTTGATGTGAAAAACCAACTCATTGGAAAAGACCCTGATGCTGGGAAAGACTAAGGGCTGAAGGGGGCGACAGAGGATGAGATGGTTGGATGGCATCACTGACTCAAAGGACATGAGTTTGGACAAACTCAGAGAGATGGTGAAGGACAGGGAAGCCTGGTGTGCTGCAGTCCATGGGATTGCAAAGAGTCAGACATGACTAAGCGACTGAACAACAACAAAATCCAGTTAACACTGTATGTTCAATAAATATTTGTTAAATAGCTGCATGAACAAATAAATGAAGGGCATTTGGTAAGGATTAATTCATAGAACTTGAGCTGCAACCACCATCCTTTCATCTAAGTAGTGTTTCCTTCAGATATTCTTAAAAGGTTAAACATAAATTTACCCTACAATCCAGCAATTCCACTCCAAGGAGTCTACCCAAAAGAAATGAAGATATAAGTCGGTACAAAGAATTGTCCTCAAATGTTCATAAACCGTGCTCTCAAAGCTATGTCTATGTCTTAATCCCAGAGTCCATTAATGTGACCATATTTAGTAAAAATGTCTTCAATGATATAAACACGCCCTTGAGATGAGCTCACCCTGGGTTATCTGGGTGGGCCCTAAATCCAATGCCAACTGTCCTTGTAAGAGACAGAAGGGAAGACATGGACACATGAGGGCCATGTGAAGCTGGAGCTATGCAGCCCCAAGCCAAGGAATGCCCGAAGCCACCAGAGCTGGAGAGAGCAAGCAAGAGTTCACCCAAGACCCTGTGCAGGGAGCATAGTCCTGCCAATACCTTAATTTCACACGTCTAACCTTCAGAACTAGGAGAGAGGAAATTTTTGTCAAGCCACAAATTTTGTGGTAATTTGTACTGGCAGCCCTAGAAAACTAATATAGTCTCTAAAGAATAGTAAGACCCTCAGATGTTCTCTAATAGCAGGGTGACCAAGATGAAAATCAGAATCAGTAAACCATTTTTCAGTCTCGGGAAACATGTTTAGTTTTCCTGGGGAGTTTCAGATAGAAACTGAAACTTTTTTTTCCTGAAAGAAACTTCAGAAAGAAATGATGATAAGCAATGTAAAAATCTATACTATAATCAGTCTGGTTGGATATGGGTTGTGTATATGTGTTTGTAGAGAGGGTACAAAAAAGCTAAATTTTAACCTTCTTTAACAGAAAGGTGATACAATAAATGAAATGATAAACTGAAAAAAAGGCAACAGAAAAATGTTATTTAGAAATATGAAGGTAAAGGGCAGATGCAGGAGCCAGGTCAGAAGCTAGTAGGAACGTGAAATGTCCTGTCGTTGTCTAAAGATTCTTCAACCAATATGTCAAGCGACACGCTTCTCTTTCTTCCTATGATGAAGATCAGGGATCTAAACTCATCTGAAAACCTAGAGAGGCACCATTTGTTCCCACTGGAATGGCACGTTTTGAGGCAATCATCGCATATGGATTACATAAATGGAAGAGCAGGAGAAATACTAAAACGTCTATTCACCTGACCCACGTGTGTGGCAGTCCAAGGCTTTGTTGGGGGAGCAATGACTCTTGATATGGGCGATTCCCTGTATCAAGAATTCTGGGCAAAACCTAAACCTTAGAAGAGGAGATGCCATCTTGGTCTTGGTGGTGCTTGCTTTAGTTAGATATCTCATATTGAGGTTATATGTTTCTGCTGAAAATAAATTGTTTGGGTCAGACAAGAACGTGGTAATTTGAATACTGGCTTCCTTTCTTGCAGGCTTGATTTGCCTGGTGATCAAGTTACTGGTGACTAGTTCACTAGCTAGGTCACTCAGGGGAGTCAGATTAGCACAAAAGAAACATGTCACTTTTGAATATATTTGCTAGTGTTACCTGTCCACCTTCCTAAACCATTCTGATGAAATTAGTTTTAAAGAAGACAACATGCCAATCCTGAAAATGCTCCCAGTGGCTGCAGAATAATCATATGCTTTTGATGCAATGTAGGAATCCTATTTACCCCACTTAGTTTAACTCTCTGACTGCCTTGTGGACTAAGTACTGTTTTAAGGGCTGGTTGGCTCTTGAGGAACCCTTTCAGAACACTGCATGGAATACAACATTATAAACCTCCCTGAAAGTCTGTGTGTGTTTTTAAAGCAAACCTAAAAAAGCTGGTAACAGCCACTTTCAAGTGTAACTTATTTTAGAATCGTAGTTGTAAACATGAGAATAACTTAATTGTAGATCCCTTTTAGCTCTTTTGTAATTGCAAAATTATATTTTGCTGCTGTTATATTAGAATAATTTTAAATGTTATTTTGAAATAGAAATGTGCATTTTAAGTGCTAATGCAAAGGTAAATGAAAAACACTTTTAAAATGTGTGCAGTATGTTCATTTTCTCTGAAAGAATCATAAATTAAATAAATTGCCTATAATGGAAGTGATTTATGAGCACACTGGTTTGGTCAGACAGTACGCAAACTTTGGTATACCAGAAACTTTGCTCTGCTGTACTAGTGAAATTCTCTTGTCTAACCTGAATTCACATTCCATGGAGATAATATGGTAAATGTAGTATCATTAAAGTAAGTGAACACATCAAAAAAGAGAGAGAGACAGAGATATGAAAAGTGAAATTAGTCAGTCATTTCTGACTCTTTGTAACCCCATGGACTATAGCCCACCAGGCTCCTCTGTCCATGGAATTCTCCAGGCAAGAATACTGGAGTGGGTTGCCATTTCCTTCTTCAGAGGATCTTCCCGACCCAGGGATTGAACCTGGGTCTCCTGCATTGCAGGCAGATTCTTTACCATCTGAGCCACCAGGGGAGCCCAAAGAAATATAAAGGTAAATACCAAAAGAAATAATAGTTTAAAGGCTATGTTTGCCTCTTGGAGTGGACTTCAGATAAAGGCTGAGCAGATCACCATAAGCCATGAATTAATATTATAAAGTACATACTATTATTGTAATAAAAATTTAATTAATAATATAAAACCATCTACATAGTATAAAAGGCTAGACTGAGTCAGAATCCTGGTTCCAGTCCCAGTTCTGCTGCTTACTAACATATGAACTCAGGGAATAACTCAACTTACTGAGCCTCAGTTTCTTCATCTGGAAAATGGAGCAGTAAAAGCACCTACCTCATAAGGTGGTCCTAAGAATTAAACAGGACAACATGCAAAAAACACTAAGCACCATGCCAGTCTCATGATACCGTAATATTAACAAATACTGCTTTTATGGTTTTGTTTTCAATTTTGCCACCACTAAAGTTTTAGCAGAACTAATTGGTGAAGAAAACCATTTCAATCCTGCCTTGTGAGAGTCATTATCAACTTAATTATACATACCTGTATACTCATCTCCCTTCCAGGAACTCTTAAGCATCTGTAGTCTTTACTGATTAAATTTAGCACGGTCTCAGAAACAGTTTTATGTTCTTTTCAAGTTGTTTTGCCCATGGGAGTCGTCTCCCACTCTGTATTCTGTTTCTTCTTACTCCCTACACCCCTACTTATACATTAGACAACACACAAAAAAACCTGCTGATGTGTGTATATATATAATATATATATAGAGAGAGATACAGAACGCACATTCCCTAAAAGGGTTATACTTACTGTCTTATAACTGTGTCCAGCCAAGAAGAATTTGCTTCAGGAACTTTTAAACATGCCAAAGCTGAAGCTTTTATAATGAAGTCATTGACGGAAATTTTGCTTTTTCCTTCTAACATCTGCAAAGGAAAGAAACCATTATAGTTTCTTAAATTCTCTTCTCGAAGACTGAAACTATATAATCTTGAGAAGGTGGGAGGGGATGGATATCCCAACGTCCTAAGGTAAAAAGGATGATAAGAAACCGAAAGTTGTTTCTTTTTCATCTTTTCTAATGCAGACCATTACACCTGTTAAATTTCCTGCTAAGCCCTGCTCTAGCTGCATCTGTAAGTTACAAAATAATTAAGCCCTAAGTAGGTATGAAGACAAAGCAAACACATTGTTTCTTACCTACCGGAAAAGACCCAAGTAGTCTCAAAGAATCATACTGACTATGTTAGGCTAAAATGGATCCATGGCAAAGTTGACTTTAACGATAAGCTTTAATCAAGGGTTAGAAAATGAAAATTCCCCAGGGTATTTTCTGCAAGTTAAAATTAACATTACGTCCACTTTCGATCATCAACTCACATTTATAACAAAATACAATGCAGCGACAAAAACGTAAATATTCAGTGAAGGAAAACAAGATTTTTAGAATTTATAGAGGTGGAATTTCCAGACCTTTTACCTTATTAAGTTCTTTCCGTACCAACAAAACTTCTCCCATATTTACATCAATAGAAAGGTAATAATGAGGTATGGTTTGCTTAGACTGCATTAACCGCTGTGCAATGACCTGAAATAAAGAGATTAAAAAATCAATTATCTTGAGTTGAGATGAGACGTTATCTATTCAGGGCTCTGTTTGCCCCTTTATCCTGCTCCCTGGTGATGCTTACCCGATGTATTATCAGAACTGAAAGATGTAGGACTGTAGCACAACTNATTAACCGCTGTGCAATGACCTGAAATAAAGAGATTAAAAAATCAATTATCTTGAGTTGAGATGAGACGTTATCTATTCAGGGCTCTGTTTGCCCCTTTATCCTGCTCCCTGGTGATGCTTACCCGATGTATTATCAGAACTGAAAGATGTAGGACTGTAGCACAACTTAGCCCCTTGTAATAGTATTTAATCAGAACACAGTGTTTGTGTATTCTTAGAATTCAACTGGCCAAACCAAACATTTACTAAATGAATCATCGAAGATCCACAATTTTAAAAAAGTCTTTTCTTAGTGTTTTAAACTATGAATGCAACTGAACAATCAGAGTAAAAATGCCTCCAACAGCTTGAGGTCTGGAGTTACGGTAATACTCTTACTCGGCGAATGTTGCTGATTGGGATATCTGTGAAGACACCTGTAGGAACTGGAGCCACTCCTGGACTCGGGGGAGGCACAGCGGCTGCTGGAGTCTAGAGAGAGGTAAAAAGGTTCTTAGTAACTGTGCCTTAGTCTTAGCATCAGCAACTGTGAACTACTGTTAGTGATCCTTTTACAGATGGCAAAGTAAAAATTGAAGGGCTTATAGAAAAATAACTATTTCTATCCCAAGGGAGCAAAAGGGACTCAGATCTGGACTGTGCTTGTTTAAAAGTTGTTTTTAATTTTCATACTTGGAATTGGGTAATATTTTAAGTGTCATTTTTCTATGACTAGTTTCTATCAAAACAATTTTTTTTTGCAATATTTTCCTAAAGAAAAACAATCAAAGCATTCTTAAATTGAAAAGACTGAGATAAATACAAAAAAGGTACTGTATTCTCCTCAATAGTGCCCATAAAAAACAGCGACAAATCTTTCATTTTAAAGTAAACATCTAAATAACTAAATCATTATCCTTACTTATAGCTGATTATCTTAGCGCCTTTGCTGATCAGAGTTGACTCTGTGGACTAATTAACCACATAAAACTCAAATCCAAGTCAAGCATACTCTTAAAAATAGTGTCTGAGTGAGATAATGTGTTAGGAAAATTTTAGTATCTCTACTCAAAAAACAAAAACAACTTCAAAGGATTTCAATGTACTATAGCATTTTGGGGCTTCCCTCATAGCTCAGTTGGTAAAGAATCTGCCTGCAATGCAGGAGACAAGGGTTAAATTCCTGGGTTGGGAAGATCCCCTGGAGAAGGAAATGGCAACCCACTCCAGTATCCTAGCCTGGAGAATCCCATGGACAGAGGACCCTGGCAGGCTACAGTCAATGGGATTGCAAGAGTCGGACATGACTTAGCACCTAAACCAGCACCGTAGCATCTTTGCTTTTGTATATGAATAACAACACATTCATACTTATATATTGTCAGCCAGTAAAACCAAACAAAGAAAAGACAGCACTGATTAAGCTATTTCACTCACTGTATGCAAGGATCTAACAGGCTGGACAAAGTACTCTGCAGAGGAAACTGCAACCAGAATTTAAATGCCAAATAGAACTCACAGGAGCAGCTTTAGTAGGCACAAAGGAGTCAATGTCCTTCTTGATGATTCTGCCATCTGGTCCTGTCCCTGGAGGAGACACAGAAATACCATGCATGTGAGAGTGAACTGCGGATTCCTCAAGGAAATCAGCACTGTGATCCAGAAGCACAAGCTCCTAGAGGTTCTCTACCACCGACCCTCTGAAGAGGCCACGGCCTCAACCATGCCCCTTAAACATTTCTCTAAAAAATACCAGCTTTGGTCACCTCCTCTTGGTTAGCTCCAAAACACCCTCTCTTAACTCTGAAAAGATCTCATTTCAGTTCTACATTTATTTGATGTTAAAGAATTATCTTTCTACAGACATGATAACAATTATTTTGGACAAATCAGGTAACTTTTTTTTTTACCATGAAATAGCATGAATAACTTTCAAATGCAATGATCTCATCTGTTAGAATCATTCAATCCGTATGTGGTCTCCATCATTTACAACTTTCTCATAGCAGCCAAAGCTCCATACTGGCTTGTGTTACGAGATTATGAAGGAAATAGCCATCATGTTACACATGAAGAAAGATCTTCAAAGCTCCCTCAACAAGGCTTAGTTTTACTTTCATTCAGTTTGTTTCCTCCTCCCATTCATGGCCTCTTAGGTTTAACATTGCACCTAAGTAGATAATCCTGAATCTTAATTCTAAGGAGATTCAGTATTAAAATACCTTTTACCCTTGCACACTTCTAAAAAAAATTTGGTCAAATTGATTCATCTTCCTCCAAAGAATGACTTTTAAAAGGATTCTTGCGTGCAGTTCATCCCAAGTCCTTTCCTTCATTATGAAAACTGGTTGGCTAAGACTGTGTATTACCAGGAGCTTAGAACAGAGGCAGCAGTACTATGAGATCCCCCTCATTATAAAGGACAGAAACCTTCCTTTGCAACCAAGGCTAATCTCGAACCCTGTAGTTCCTCAAGATGAGGAAACTGCAGGACCTGTCTTATGCATATCTTCAGCCGCCCATAAGAACTCCCTCTTTGGAGTTGGTAGAAATCTTTGAAATCATTTTGCCTATCTCCCTAGGAAGGCGTAACAGGTCATCATTAGGCAGTATAGTATAAAAGGAAGACCACTAGACTAGGAGTGTAGGGCTGCTGTCAACTAGACGCATGACTACAGCCACTTAATCTCATCTGCTCTTTAGTCTCATCTGTAGGATAGATTATCATACCAGCCCCTGCTCATGGCTATGTCACGAAGATAAAATGGGACAGTGACATGAGGATGCTCTGCATCAAAGAAATATAAACCATAATGTGGGTAGCTCTGAGACAATCAAACTCTGAACATCAGGGTTTAAGCTTTCAAAACCGCTTCTCCCAAAATGATCACATTTTGGTCAAATTTAGCGAGCAACCTGTCCCTTGGGAAGGGGGTAGGGGTGAGGATTGGAGATTGAATGCAATAACCAGTGGCCAGTGATACAATCCAGCTTTCCAGGTGGCGCAGTGGTAAAGAATCTGCCTGCTAATGAAGGAGATGCAAGAGATGTAGGTTCGATCCCTAGGTCAGGAAGCTCCCCTGGAGAAGGAAATGGCAACCCACTCCAGTACTCTTGCCTGGAAACTTTCATGGTCAGAGGAGCCTGGCAGGCAGAGTCGGACATGACTGAGCAACTGAGCACACACATACAATGGTACAATCAACCATGCCTGTAAAGGGGCAACTACGCCCCTATAAAAATAAAAACTCCTGAACCAGACCTGGAGGGTTTCTGGGTTGGTGAACACATTAATGTGCCAAGGGATGGTACTCCTACAAGGGCACCCATACTCTCTCACGCATCTCTTCCATTGGACTGTTCCTGAGTTGTATCTTTTACAATAAATAGGCAACAGTAAAGGGCTTTGCTGAGCTCTGTGAATCATTCTAATGACTATCAAACCTGAGGAGGGAGGGTCTTAGGAACTTCTAGTTTATAGCCCAAGGAAAAGAAATATGGGTGGTCCCCAGGACTCGCAACTGCCCCCTGAAATGAGGGCAGACTTGTGGGACTGGACCCTTAAACCTGTGGAGTCTGATGCTAACTCTGGAGAGTTACTGTCAGAATAGGACTGAACTGTTGGTTACCTGGGTGGTGTCACAGAACTGACTGATGGTCTGGAAAAAAAACATTACATTTCATGTTAGAGTTGAGTGTCAGAAAACACTAACTGCTGATCCTCTCAGCTCACTTATTTTAAACCATTCCTTCCACCCACTGCAAAATTTCTTCCACTTCATCGAGACTGACTCCTCCACTCTCATCATCTGTTGTGAGCCTCCTGTCCTCATTTCCTCCCTACCCAGGCTACAGTCTATGGATCATTGTTACCATCACTGTCCGGGCAAGCTCTGTAACACATGCCTTCTCAGTGCCAGCACCAGAGTTGTTTGATATTGCTGGGAGAAACAAGTACACACCTAGCTGACTGACCGTACTAAAAATCAGAGACATAAAATCTAAAACAGACTCACAAAACTACCCAGAAAATAAATTGTTTCTCCTAAAGTCACTTTCACAATCTCAGAAAACAGTATTCCACACTCTCTAACCTTAAACCTTCCCACACTAATTCTACCACAGGTCCCCTTACTTTATACGTTTTTGGCCATGCTGAGCAGCTTGCAGGATCTCTGTTCCCCAACCAGGGATTGAACCTGGGCCACAGTAGTCAAAGCACCAAGTCCTAACCAATAAACCACCAGGGAACTCCTCGCTTACTTTATATTTTACTTAACAAATAGCAGCAACCAGAGAGGTTCTACCCTCATCTGCTGCCACCAAACCTATAAAACCACCCCATATTCTCTTCCCTTCTATAAAAACAAAGTGTCCCAATACCTACCCAAGAGCAATCGCATCCCCTTTTACATCTAAGAACTTTGTTTCTTCCCAAATTATTCTGCATCATCAATTTATCCCTTTCTATTGGACAACTGGTTCTCAACAAGGCAATTTTGCAGTTTTGCCAGGGGGGCATCTGGCAATGTTTGAAATGTTTTTTGGTTGTTACAAGTGGGGGATGCTACTACTGTGTAGCGAATAAGAGCCAAGGATGCTGCTAAACATGCTACAATGCAGAAGAACCCCATCCTCACTCTGCCAAGAACTGTTATTAAGTCACTAAGTCATGTCTAACCCTTTTGCCACCCCATGGACTGCAGCACACCAGGCTCTTCTGTCCATAGGATTTCCCAGGCAAGAATACTAAAGTGAATTGTTATTTCCTTCTCCAGGAGATCTTCTCAATCAAGGGATTGCAACCATGTCTCCTGCATTGGCAGGTGGATACTTTACCACTAAGTCACCAGTTCTGTTCAGTTACTCAGTCATGTCCAACTCTTTGTGAACCCATAGAACGCAACACAACAGGCCTCCCTGTCCATCACCAACTCCCACAGTTTACCCAAATTCATGTCCACTGAGTTGGTGATGCCATCCAATCATCTCATCCTCTGTCGTTCCCTTCTCCTCCTGCCTTCAATCTTTCACAGCANCTCAGTCATGTCCAACTCTTTGTGAACCCATAGAACGCAACACAACAGGCCTCCCTGTCCATCACCAACTCCCACAGTTTACCCAAATTCATGTCCACTGAGTTGGTGATGCCATCCAATCATCTCATCCTCTGTCGTTCCCTTCTCCTCCTGCCTTCAATCTTTCACAGCATCAGGATCTTTCCAATGAGTCAGCTCTTTGTAATAGGTGGCCAAAGTATTAGAACTTCAGCTTCAGCATCAGTCCTTCCAATGAATACTCACGACTCATCTCCTTTAGGAGGGACTGGCTGGATCTCCTTGCAGTCCAAGGGACTCTCAAGAGTCTTCTCCAACACCACAGTTCAAAAGCATCAATTCTTCAGTGCTCAGTTTCCTCTGTAGGGCAACTTGCACATCCATACGTGACTACTGGAAAAACCATAGCTTTGATTAGACNCTGTTTGACCACTTCCAATTTGCCTTGATTCACGGACCTAATATTCCAGGTTTCTATACAATATTGCTCTTTACAGCATCGGACTCTACTTCATCACCTGTCACAGCCACAGCTGGGCATTGTTTTTGCTTTGGCTCTGTCTCTTTGTTCTTTCTGGAGTTAGTTCTCCACTGATCTCCAGTAGCATATTGGGCACCTACTGACCCAGGAAGTTCATCTTTCAGGGTCCTATCTTTTTGCCTTTTCATACTATTCATGGGGTTCTCAAAGCAAGAATACGGAAGTGGTTTGCCACCAGAGAAGCCCACAAACAAAGAATTACCTGGTGAAAAATGCCAGCAGTGCCATAGCTGAGAAACTCTACACTAGGCCTGTTCTACCACCACTCATTTTCTAAAGCCCTTTCTTAAGCCCATATCCTCCCAAAAGGTACACCTCTATTTCTATGCCTTCCTTCACAGTGAAAGCTCTTGACTAAGTTTCCACAGTGCTATCTCCACTTCTTCATTCACTTTTCACCCCATCCAGACTGTCACTGCACGTATCTTTTGAAGTCACTATTGTTGAGTCCTCATATGCAATTCCTCACTAAGTTCTGTTGATTCTTCCACAAACGTGTTGAGGCTGTCCATTTCTTTCCATTTCTATTCTCATCACCTTTGAGTAAGCCACCATCGACTCCAGCAACATCTTAACAGACACTTTTGCTTTCATTTAATCCATTTGCACAGAACAGCCAAAACAATCTTTCAAATACATAAATGATTTTATGCCACTTCTTCATTTTAATTTCAGTGGCTTCCTGCCCTACTTGAAATAAAATTCAAACTCTATCATAGCCTGTAATGTCTTTTGTGTTCTTACCCCTGAGTTTCCTTCTGCCCTCGTTCCCTACTGCTCTGCTCACTGTGCTCCATGAACACTGGCTTCCTTTCTTTGCCTCAAACACACCAAGCTCTCTCCCCTTCAGGCTTCAGAATACTTCTCTTGCAGTTCTTCACATAGTTGGCTCATAGCTGCCTCCTCCTCATCTTTCAGGTCAGATCAAATTTCACCTCATCAAAAAGATCTTCCCCAACCATCCAAAAGTGGTCATGCGTGCATGTGTGTGCTGTGCTGAGTTGCTCAGTCGTGTCTGACTCCTTGCGACCCCATGGACTGCTGGGATCCTCTGTCGATGAAATTGTACAGGCAAGAATCCTGGAGTGGGCTGCCATTTCCTATTCCAGGGGACCGTCCTGACCCAAGGATTGAATCTGTGTCTCCTATACTGGCAGGCAAATTCTTTACCTCTGTGCCACCTGGGAAAACCATGACAGAGAGGTACCCTGTTTGCTACTCCCTAGCATAACACTTGGTTTATTTGTTAGCATTAAAATCATATTATTTAATAAACTATTATCACCATAGCTAATTACCTATATTTGCTTTCTATGTACAGGTATTGTTATTAACGTATTTAATCCGAACAAACTATAAAGTATTATTTCTATATACAAATAAAGAAACTGAAACAGAAAAGGGAAAACACCTAGTGTTCGACAGAGCTGGGGTTTAAAATCTAAGCATTCCAGCTCTAAAGCCAATACACAGACAATACTCAATGAATATTTGTTTAAATAAATGAATCACTTAACTCTAACTGTGTAAGAATACTAAGATTTTTTCCACATAAATATTTCCTAAGACAGCCAGTATCACTCAATATCCAACAAATGGTCCTCATTTACTTGTTTAAATTCTTCAGATATAATTATTAACCCAGTCCTTCCTCCCCTTAAGAATGTTTTCCAACTTAAATTGCTATCCCTAATCATACATACATAAAGAATGGCAATATATTAGTGAAATGACATTAAGATGGAAAAAAAGGGTCTTTTTATAAGAGTTCTCTGAGGTAAAACAGTGATAACTTCTGTCCCTGTATCTTTGGGAACTGGCTTGCTTTCAAACCGTAAAAACAACAGGCTGCAGACAGTGATAACCAAGGATGATTGCTCATAGCTGGAAAACTGCAGAGAAGTAGCCATTATTTTGAGTAATTAAAGATGGCAGAACATCAAAACAGAAGGAAGTATAGGGTAGTGGGAAGAATACAGATTCTAAAATGAAACAAATCTAGATCCGAATTGCAACTTTATTGCTTAACAGAACAAGAGACCTTTCCAGAGTCTATTTTCCTATCCAAAAAATATGAGACAATACGATAATTCTTACTTCAAGTGTTCTGCAAATTAAGTCTGGTAATTAAATGACTAGCACACAGTACTAGCCATCAAACCAAGCTGCACAAACAGTTATTTCTCCCACCCCTTTCCAAAGTATACTAATTACCTTACATTAAATTTTAGCTTAAAACATTTAAATGCCAGCCAATAATAATAACATGAACAAAATTAATATGTATGGAGTATTACTGTATTCTAGATACTGTTCTAAGCCCTTCACTTATTTTATCGGAAATGATTATCTCAGTTTTACAGATGGAAAAACAGATAAAGTAATTCATCAACAGACATATTACATAGAAAGTGATAAAGCCAAGATTAAACCCTAGATGGTCTGATTCAAGAGCCCACACTCTTATCACTAAGCTACATGTTCTCTTTGGGAAAGAAAAGATGAGTAAGACATTTTCCTTTGCCCTCAATAGGTGTTAGTTCAGTTTTATATGAATTTTAAGTCATATCTTAAGTCATTTCAAATCATCTCAACTTCATGTTGTATTTTGAGTATTGCTACATTCACACAGCCTAGTACTAATACAGATTTCTTATTACATAACCAAGTACTATAACCCAACTTTGCTGAACACATCATACATTCACCAACAATTAAGCAGTTCCCATTAACAGAAAATGAAAACAGCTATCTAAATTATACAAGTAGACCTCAGGCAGACCAACCAAAGCACAGGAAGTTTTCCTACTGTCAGTTCCCTCCCTCATCCTCCTCCCTACTTCCCCAGATAAGACAGCTCTATATATTAAGAGTTGTAGTTATGCTCTCTGGTCCTAAGGAGGAAACTCAATTTTAGTACAACTCCATTGCATAGAAAGAGACGTACCTTTTACTTGTGTAAGGTCAATCCCTTTCTCTGCTGCCAACTTCTTAGCAAGTGGGCTAACGAACACTCTTCCCTTTGGTCCAGCTGGAGCGGCTGGCCGGGGGGCTGAAGGTGGAGGGGCTACAGGTTGGGGCGTTGGAGGAACAGGGGCTGCCTTTTGAAAAAAATTACAAATTGTTAATTCACCACTGCAAAGACTGGCCTGAAAGATTAAGAGCTTATAGTTTATTAAGTCAAACCTATTTTAATTATATAACTTTCATCTTTTTTCCAAAGGTCAAATGCTCATTTTTCTTGCTTAACCAACATAATACAGCAATATGAATACAATAACATTATTTTAACAAAGACAGAACACAATCAAGTTCTCTAACCCCATGATTAATACAGAGAGGCACTGAATTTAATTCTGGTGACCAGTATATAACATCCTTATAGTCTTTCTTCACTTTAATCTCTTGTCTCTATTTTCTTGTCCCTTTTTTATTCTCATTCTCTTATAGCACCTACATGGTTTTTTACTTAACCTACTTCCAAAATAATAAATTATTCTGGAAGGTTCCATGTTGAAAACACATTAAAAAATGAACCAATACTACTACCTGCCAGCTCCCCATAAATGTATGGAAGTCAGAAACCAAAGTTTTCTCTGACAGAACTGTATACCTAAACTCACATGATTCTACACCTGCAGAAGCCTTATAGTGTTATTACTGCCTGGAATTCATATGAGTTCATGTTATAGGTATATAGCATATGGTGCTGGTTTAGTCGCTAAGACATGTCCTGCCCTTGAGACTCCATGGACTGTAGCCTGCCAGGCTCCTCTGTCCATGGCATTCTCCAGGCAAGAATACTGCAGTGGTTTGCCATTTCCTTCTCCAGGGGATCTTCCTGAGCCAGGAATCGAACCCAGGTCTCCTGCACTGCAGGCAGATTCTTTATTGACTGAGCTACGAGGGAACACCTCGTATATAATATATAGCAAAAGACTAAATTCTATGCAAAATAAGCCATTTATGTCAAGATTCCCATGTGTTACAAATATAAGCTTGACCTACTATAATATGTGAATACCAAGAGGACTGACAAAGACTACAAATTCTATAGAAGATGGGTGATGAAGCCTTACCTTCCATATGTATATGTACACCTAAAGCATAAAAAGATCAAGTCACCTCAGTTTTGTTCTCAACAAGACTCAAGAAAGCAGGGAAAAGAAAAATCAGAAGAATCAATCTATTGACCATTCTGTGAATAGTGCAGTCCCATGCACCCTGTGGGTCTCCATAAATATTAACTATCTCCTTCCTCCGTCACAGACTCTTAGCACTGGAATGAATCTAGACTATCACCCCTTAATTTAGAGATGAATAAGGTAAATGTTCCCTCAATTCTAGAAGCATACCTACCGGAGATGGGATAGGTGGTGGTGCTGGTGGTTTTAAATCAGTTACTTCAGCTGGCCGATAGTCTGCAAATGCTGGTATATCTGCCTCTTTTTCCACAATGATACAGAGCGGGGTTCCTAGAGGGACATCTCGTGTGCCTTCAGGGACCAGGATTTTTGCCAGGTAACCTTCTTCTTGTACTTCAAAACCTCAAATAGAAAGAAAAAACCATTATGGAACTTAAAGGACTCTACTAGCCTACCAAATTCAAAGCACAGTTTTTAAGTAAAAGGTTCTTCAAAGTAGCTATATAACCTTTTGCAAGCTATTTAACCTGTGTCTCAGCCTCTTTACCTACAAAATGGAAACAACAGTACCTACTTCACAGGGCTATTACAAAAGTTAAGTGAATTGATATTTTCTAAGCACTTGGAAATAGTACCTAATACAAAGTAAATACTAATAAATATTTGTCAAATAAAACCCCAAGAGGTTACACAGTGGTTAGTTCTAAATGTTTTCTTTAAAACACCTCCAGGGGCTGCTCTGTGCAGACCCACAAGACTCCCGAGATGGCATCAGTTGTACTGCTAAAGAACAGAACCACATGGTTGTTAAATTAAAAGAGCTACTACAGTTGATAGTGATGCATTTTTGGAACTTTTCTGAAGAGGTCATACTTGGTATACACCAACTATTTCAGTATGAAGAAATACAGCATTATTATGGAGATTCAATGGTGTTGACAACTTTACTCAGCTACTGCTTTTTGTTTTTTGGCTACAACATGTGGCTTGTGGGATCTTAGTTCCCCCACCAGGGACTGAACCCGGGCCCTTGGCAGGGAAACTGTGAAGTCCTAACCAATGGACCACCAGGGAATTCTCAGCTACTGCTTTTTTTTTTTTTAACAAGGAACTCAAATACGAAGGGTTCCAAAAGTCAAACTGAAAGGAGCCACTGTAGGGGACATCTCTTGCCTTCCAGATCTTAGCTTTCTGGTGGGCTGTGCCTCTCCCTGAAGAAGATATTTCTGATGAATCCTTTTATTTCCCAGCTGAGAATTAATATCCAATACAAGACATATCAAAAGAAAAGGGTCCAAGGCCACTACAGAGTTTAGAGCTTGACCAAGGTTAATACTTCTCTAGTGACCACTTTCTAGAATACCACTCTCTACAGAAACACCGGTCATCAAGTTAAAATGCAAAACAGATCTATTTTTGCCAGGGCTTTTCTGTTTCTTTCTTTTTAACAATCTTTTTAACAAACAGAATAGGGACTTCCCTGGTGGTCCAGTGGTTAACAATCTGCCTTCCAAAGCAGGGGACATGAGTTCGATCTCCAGTCAGGGAATTAAGATCCTACATGCCACAGAGCAACTAAGCCTGCCACTGCCAACTGCTGAGCCCATGAGCTCTAGAGTCCAGACTCTGAAACAAGTCTGAGCACTGCAACTAGAGAGAGCCTGTGCTGCAACAAAAACCCAGCCAGCCAAAACACAAACAGACAGACAAAAAAAAACCTTTTCCTCTAATAAAATTTTATGGGGGGGGGGGGGAAGCACAATATGCTAAAAGACAAAACAGAGTCAGAAGTGAGGGAGGGGGGGCAAGGAATAGCAGAGTCCTGCTCTCTTAAGTCTCCTTTACCCCAAGGCGCCATCAAGGAATCATCGAGTGTAAAGAACACAATCTGAAAAGGACCGCCGCAGAGGATGCCCAGAAGTTCCTACTGCATCTTTGAGGACTGGAGAAAAAAATATCTATTTATCTTCAGATATCCAGGTACAGTTTGGCGAATATTAGTCGTCTATAGGGTGTTGTTTTTTTTTTTTTTCTGAGCATAAAAATAAATCAGATAGTCAATAAAAGGAAATGTGATATGATATCTGAACAGGTAATATATACATTTCATCAGTCATTCTCATTTTCAAGTTTTCCCTCAAAGTCATCTGAATTTCTTCAGTATTTTCCTGCCTTTGATGTTATTTTCCCCTATTTCCTCTTTTTTCCCCCTTGCCCAGTGTGAAGAACGTCAGTTTGGCTACAGCTTCTCAGTAACATAAGGCTAATAAGCAAACTCTGGCCTAAAAATTATCTCCAAGGTTATACATCCTTGATTCAATGATAGTGTAGTATGGAACCGACAGATCCAACTATGCAATATTTTTGTTATGAAAATACTCTGTTCCAGGAAATTAATCCCAAGAATTAAAATTTTTCATGTTATCACTCACTCATTATAGAATAGGATGGCAATCCTCTTCCCTCACTGGAAAACTCAGTGTCTCAACCATTAAGAGCTGAAGAAATCTCACCTATAGTGGCCTTGTCAGTCTCTATCTCTGCCAATAAATCTCCTTCATTTAGCTTCTCACCCACTTTTTTTTCCCATCTCTGAACTGTGCCCATGGTCATGGTGGGAGAGAGGGCAGGAAGAAGCACCTGTAGAAACAAACATATATTTTGTTATTACTCAATACTAGGATGCTTTTGACACAATGGCACTCAGGCAAGCAAACAGCTTTATGGAATAGCAGCGACTATGACAATCCAAATTCCCACCTGCCTGATGCTCCCACAGCAGCAAACGCCTCGAGCTTCAGTAGTGTTCCTACAGGTAAATCCTGCAAACCTCAAGCTTTTATAGGGCCAGTTGTACTCTGACCCACCCTCCAAAGTTAAAAACCATGGGCAGAGAGGAAATATTTCTTTCTAGACGGCTAAAATTAATTCCTCAACAATATCTAAACATAGAACATCGTCTCATCTTTCTTAACACTTAGATTAAGCTAGAGGTTTTTCATCTTCATAGAATGACCTCAGACTTTTCCATTAAAATTTTACTGTCTGCTTTATTGAAATCTACCTTTTCATTCAGAGGAGACTGAATTTCTCCCAAACTCTCTGGATACTTTATTAAACTTTTATTTATTTATTTTTGGTTGCTCTGGGTCTTCATTGCTGTACACAGGCTTTCTCTAGTTGCACTGAGCAGGTGCTACTCTCCAGCTACAGTGCACAGACTTCCCATTGGAGAGGTTTCTCTGGTTGCAGACCATGGGCTCAAGGCACGAGGCTCAGTAGTTGGAGCTTTTGGGTTTGAGAGCACAAGCTCAGTAGTTGTGGCACATGCGTTTAGTTGCTCTTCAGCATGTGAGAGTCTTCCCAGACCAGGGATTGAACCTGTGACCCCTGCAGGCAGATTCTTAACCACTGGACCACTAGCCAAGTCCCTCCCAGGTACTTTTTCAAGATAAAAAACTAACATCAAGAACTGTTCAGGACTTCCCTGGTGGCCCAGTGGTTTAGACTCTGTGCTCCCAATGTAGCAGGGCACAGGTTAATCCCTGTATGGGGGACTAAGATCCTGAATGCCATATGGCATGGCTGAAAACAAAAACCAAAAACAACAACAAAAACCTGTTCTTACAATAATCACTTCCACCTGAGTAAAATCTAAAACAACAGATGGGCTAATCTAAATTAAAGACTGCTTCCCTATTTATATGGCTTGTATGTTCACTGAATTGGATGCTCACTCAGTTATGGGTTTTGTTTGCTATCTTCTTAAGTCTTTTGCATTTAACATAAGGATTATGCTGAGAGAAAAGTCATTTTAATTGATGATGTCTCAGGAAGCTGTGGGGAAAGAAGTAAAACAAAACTTAGAACTCTTGACCTTCTCTGGTGGTCCAGTGGTTGGGAATCCGCCTGCCAATTCAGAGGAAGCAGCTTTGATCCCTGGCCTGAGGAGATCCCACATGCCTTGGGGCAACGAATCCCCATGAGCCACAATTACTAAGCCCATGCCCTAGAGCCCTCAAGCTGCAACTACTGAAGCTCCTGTACCTACAGTTCATGCTCTGCAACAAGAGAAGTCATCACAATGAGAAGTCCAAGCACCACAACAAGAGAGTAGCCCCTGCTTACCACAATTAGAGAAAGCCTTCTCTTGGCAATGAAGACCCAGCAGACAAAAAAAAAAATTTGTAATTTTTTTTAAATTAAAAATTGTTTTTAATTTGCTGAACAGGATGGAATAAATGTGTGAACTGACCACCAGGAAAAATTTCATCATGAGTGAATGTTAATAAAAGACCAGGGAATAACTAAGAGAAGGAAAAGTTCTAGTCTTAATTCTTTAGGAAAAAATGCAGCTGGCTTTTATCCATTTCCAATATCCAAAACACACAAATATACATGGGATAATCCTAACATCTAATAAACTAATCAGTAAAAACTGATTTAGTTAACAGAATCAACAGTGACTATATTTACCGCCTTCAGCTTTGTTGTAATGCTATTATATATGTCTGTGCTGAATCGCTCAGTCATGTCTGACTCTGAGACCCCATGGAATGTAGCCCTCCATGCTCCTCTGTCCAAGAGGATTCTTCAGGCAAGAATATTGGAGTAGATTACCATGCCCTCCTGCAGATTATATATGGCTATTTGACACTTATTCTTTATTGTTAGTCTTTTCTAAATACTACTGGATTATTTCACTTACTCTGAGAAAACAGAACACTACATGTCAAGGAAAAACACTAAATGGGGGCTTTTATTCAATAGACAGCACTTGGCGCCTATTAAAAAAAAAACTCTGTTTATACAGGGAGTAGATATAAGTGGGTTTCCCAGGTGGTGCTAGCGGTAAAGAACCTGCCTGCCGATGCAGGAGACATAAGAGACACAGGTTCGATCCCTGTGTTGGGAAGATCCCCTGGAGGAGGACATAGCAACCCACTCCAGTACTCCTGCCTGGAGAATTCCATGGACAGAGGAGCCTGGTGGGCTACAGTCCACAGGGTTGCAGAATCGGACACGACTGAAGCGACTTAGCACAGCAAAGTACAGATGTAAGTACAAACAATCCTCAAAATCCGACATGATCTTCTTGAATGAAAAGTACCAAACATTATCCTACCTGCTACACTGAGGCTGAGAAAAGTTAAAAGAACTATCCAAGTACATGCATCTGGAAATAACCACTAAGAATAAATGTTGCCAATTTTCATGTTTAAATCTCTATTTACTTTCAAATGACAAAAACTAGCCAGGTTTAATGCTAGTTTCCAGGATGCGACTCACCTATGTAAAATAATGAGTAAATAATAAATTTTCTAGAGCAGACACCCAGAGGCTGAGCCTCACCTGCATGTGAGTAGGATATGAGCTACCAGGAGCCTGAGCAGAAGGTGCAGGTGATGGAGTGGCGGCGGCAGGGATTGGTGCCGGGGCTGCTTGTGGGGCAGGTGCTGCTGAAGGATCCAGCGTGTAATTTTTAAAGGCTTCAACATCTTCAGGCCTAAGGAAGAGAAAGAATGTGTAAGTATAAGGGGGTTATAAAGTGGATGTATCAGCCTTAGAAGCCTTTAACTAACTCCTCAGTTCTGGATTAAAATACTCCACTTAAGCACCTGACTCTCACAGATTCCCCTGGTCCTACTCACTTTTCAACTGTGATACAGATGATTGCTCCAACTGGAACATCTCTGGTACCTTCAGCAACAAGGATCTTTGCCATGTAACACTCCTCCACACTCTCAAATCCAACAGTAGCTTTATCGGTTTCAACCTTTCAACACAAAAGCAGGAGCTTAGGCTTCTGCTGCCAGTATGAAGTTTATTAACTTGTGTCTAAAATCATACAGTTCAAAGTGAAGTAAGTCAGAAAAAGAAAGAAAAATATGTGGAATCTAAAATGGCACAAATGAACTTATCTACGAAATAGAAATGAACTCACAGAGAATAGACTTGTGATGGGGGGGGCAGGGAAAGAACAGAGTAGGATTTGGGGGTTTGCAGATGCAAACTATTACATACTGAATGGAGAGCAACATGGTCCTACTATATAGCACAGGGAACTACATTCATATCTGTGATAAACCATAATGGACAAGAGTATTTAACACAACATCGTAAATCAATCATACAGCAAAAAAAAAAAAAATCATACAGTTCAACAGTGAAAATAAAGCCTCCATCACAGGTTTGAAAGAATTACTATTAAAAACACCCAGGCTAGAAATCAGTTTGGTTAGCTACTGCTAACTTGGCTAACCAATCTCTCATATCAAACTGTAAAAAACATCTAAGTTTCTTAATGCATGCATGCTAAGTCACTTCAGTCCTGTCCAACTCTGTGCAACCCCACAGATGGCAGCCCACCAGGCTCCTCCATCCCTGGGATTCTCCAGGCAAGAATACTGGAGTGGGTCGCCGTTTCCTTCTCCAATGCATGCATGCATGCTAAGTTGCTTCAGTCGTGTCCGACTCTTTGCGACCCCATGGACAGCAGCCCACCAGGCTCCTCTGTCCACGGAATTCTCCCGGCAAAAGGGGTAATTACCCACTCAGAAAGTTAATGCTCCGTTTAGTCTCAGCTAGTCTCCTCTAACTCATTTCCAACTTACCTCTGCAATTAGTTCACCCTCGTTGATTTTTTCTCCTTCCTTCTTTTCCCAGCGGGCTATGGTACCTGCCTGCATTGTAGGGGACAGTGAAGGCAATGGAACCTAGAGGAGAAAAGGGAGAAATACTCAATTTTAAAAGCTACCTAACTCTCAATCCGGTGTAACACTTCGTTCAATTCAGACTAATTTAACGCTGAGTCTGAGTCCCTTCACACGTTGGGCAATGGGCTTATAAAGGAATTTCCTAACACCAGAAGCTCTCAACCAGGACAGGCCTCCCATTCCACTGTACTGGGTGGGTCTAACCGCATGTACTCGGCAGACCTTCCACAGACCGCCCCAGGCTTGGTGCTCTTTGAACGGAACCGGTCAGGAGAAGGAAGCCTGCATCTCCTTCTTCAATGGCATAGGTCAGGAAAGGGAAGCTCAAGAGCTAGAGCAAAGCTGGGTAATGGAGAAGGGACAGTGACAGAGTATACCTGGAGGGGGGCGGAGACGGAGGATCATCAAGGCCTCTAAGGAAGGATCCCAAGCCAACAAGTCTGCCGTGAAGGACAACGGGGTCCCGCGAAGGACAGGTTCTGGGGCTTACCTTCTGATGCGGGGGGAGGCTATACCAGCGGCGGCTAGGCGATCCCCAGAGCTGCAGCAAGACGCGATTCCGCGGTGTGGCCCAAGAGACGGGGCTCCAGCCGCAGAGTGCCCGGACCCTGCCATACCCCGGGGTCTTGCTGCTACAGCGAGCCAGAGCAGAGCCAGCCTGCGGGATCACGCACGGAGCTCCCGGCTCCTCCCGAAAGGCCGTCCACCGAGCCCCGAATCCCGTCCGGGGGGCTGCATTCTGAGCCCGTCGCGCACAGACGCGCCACATAGTGCCACGGCCCCCACACCCCAAAACCAACGCCGTCTCCGGAGTGACCTCTCCAAGAGCAGCGCGGCGTTGCCGTCAGCCGCGCCGCGCGGCCGCAAGTTGTCGTAAAACGGGCTGCGAAGCCTCGCCCCACCCGCTCCGCGGACCAGAGAAGCGGTGAAAGTATGGTCTCTCTCCGGGAAATGAGAGGCTGAGGGTGACCCAGAGCGGGTCAGGGCGGCTACTATAGAACGTCAAGGGGCAGGGGCGTTCCAGCAAGCTGAATCTGGGAGGATTAGGCGTGGGGAGGAGTGGAAAGTGGTGGGCTCCGTGGTGAAGGCGTCTCTGGGGCGGGGGCACAGGACCTGGGCGCCGTGAAAGGCGCGGTCGAAAGGGAGGGGCCTAAAAAGGCGGCGAGAGCGGGACTGCGGGAGGTGAAGTGGTCAGAGGTGGGCTGAGGGGCCTGGCCTCTCCCTGAGGAAGGATGGGAGGGGGTTCGCGGCCCAGCCGGGCACCGAGAGCCTGCTAGGAGCTCTGGCGGAGGGCCGCCCAAGGGGACATCTGTGCTCGCCAGGCGTGCCCCCAGCGTTAGCACACCCTGTGGCCTCCAGGTTTGGGGCCTCGCTCCGCGCAGACTGTACTGGGTGACAGTGATTCAAGTTCAGGTTTGTAGCCCAACAGGAAACGGGATAATTAGGTTTTCCAGCCAAATGGTGTAAAGGGCAGGTGAATGGAAGCTATATCCCGAGATTCAAGAGTGCTGTAGCAGGATTAAGCATCTTCTCTGAAGAAAAAAGTTTACAAAACAGATTTCCGATTTTAATTTGCCATAGAATCCTTTCCAGTTATATTTGTTAAACTTCTACTGTCCGGTTCAGTTCAGTTCAGTCGCTCAGTCGTGTCCGACACTTTGCGACCCCATGAATCGCAGCACGCCAGGCCTCCCTGTCCATCACCAACTCCCGGAGTTCACTCAGACTCACGTCCATCGAGTCAGTGATGCCGTCCAGCCATCTCATTCTCTGTCGTCCCCGTCTCCTCCTGCCCCCAATCCCTCCCAGTGTCAGAGTCTTTTTCAGTGAGTCAACTCTGCATGAGGTGGCCAAAGTACTGGAGTTTCAGCTTTAGCATCATTCCTTCCAAAGAACACCCAGGGCTGATCTTTAGAATGAACTGGTTGGATCTCCTTGCAGTCCAAGGGACTCTCAAGAGTCTTCTCCAGCACCACAGTTCCAAATCATCAATTCTTCGGTGCTCAGCTTTCTTCACAGTCCAACTCTCAAATCCATACATGACCACAGGAAAAACCATAGCCTTGACTAGACGGACCTTTGTTGGCAAAGTAATGTCTCTGCTTTTCAATATGCTATCTAGGTTGGTCATAACTTTTCTTCCAAGGAGTAAGCGTCTTTTAATTTCATGGCTGCAGTCAGGTTATCATCCTATAATTGGAAAATAATCTCATTTCTGAGCTGAGGGTGGCATTAGACTAGAAGGAAACGCGTGCTGTATTTATATCTCATAAGTCCTCAGTATACAGATGGTCAGAGAACATCAAGAACATAAGAAAACCAACATTTTAAAACATGTTAAACTTTGCAGGTAATTAAATGTTTGGTAAAATAAGGCAGCCAGAAGGCACTATTTCATACCTACTTAAATTGGAAACTTAAAAAAATTTTACTATCTTTATAACACAAAAAGAATTGGAAAAAATCTATCCAAAAATGAGGAAAAGATTAAACAAGTACAGCTGTCTAACAGAATGATATGCAGGGAGTACAACTGAGAAACAGAATTCCCAGATTAAATGGAAAGGCATACTTGAAATAATATTAAAAGTAGAGCAATTATATTGTTAACAATTACATAAAACTACTTATGAATAGCAATTGGAAGAAATAATGGAAGGATAATTGTGATTAGTGAAAGGGCTTATACTGTATAAATTATTTACATGTTTTAACAATTTTGAATTGGCTAAGATACTACAGTATTTCCTGTTTGAATTTAATAACTGGATCTAAATTACTTTAATATAGCCTTTGTACAAGATGATCTTCAGTTTGTTGTTCAGTTACTTAGCCTTACTTAAGCCTTGTTTTTTTTCATTTTTCTGTGCATAGCAGGTTCGCATTTTGAATATACTTTTGACTGCTACTGCTAAGTCACTTCAGTCGTGTCCGACTCTGTGTGACCCTACAGATGGCAGCTCACCAGGCTCCCTCATCCCTGGGATTCTCCAGGCAAGAACACTGGAGTGGGTTGCCATTGCCTTCTCCAATACTTTTGACAGATGTAGCTAAATCATGGGAGGGCACAGGTGAAACAGTCCAGTAGTCAGATTACCTCAGAGGTAAGCTGGGAATAATTAGGTTTGTCAAATAAGCCCTCTGAGACTTGTAGAATATTACTGATATCGAGTGGGTGAGATGTAAAGAGGAATTAGTTGGTAGTGAAAGTTCTTTACATATTTAATATAATGATGGAGTAACCCAGTTAAAATGGCTTGTGATTAATAGATGAAAATCATATAATTGGAAGGCAAATGAAAGCACCCAGGGCTAAAACTTTAGATATATAAAACCTTTAAAGTAATAAAGGCTAAGTTTTAGGAAAGCAGCTTTCAAGTTAATTTGGAAGTTCTGGTTCTTTTATTTTATACATTTCTGAAAGCCTCAGTGTTTTTTGCTTTTGTGTTGGAGACTTTTGTCATAGTTTAGAGTCTTGGGTTCTTACTTGTTTGCATATTTACATAAAATGTCAAAAGAAGTGCTAAATAAAACTAGAAATACCAGTAGTAATATCTGTAGCAATAAAGTAATCCTATCTCCACTCCTCAAGTAATGAGTAAACATGCTACCAGGGAGATCACTTGAGGAAATTTACTTTCACTCAGTGTGAATGGCTTTCTTGATTAATTTCAGTTGATAATAAACACAAGTGAAACTTATGAATGGTATTTAGTTTGCAAACTCCATTTTATTCATAGTTTGTTTCTGCGTTTTTTTTAAACTAGTTCACAAATCTGGTACATACAGGCAGTTAAAACTGGTTATCACTTTGATAATCAGAAGCCTCTGGTATAACACAATCTTTATGAAAATGTAAAACAATACATGATAGTAATCTCTTCGAAAGCAATGGTTACAAATATCCATGTTTCTAAGAAAATATAACTTTACATATATATTTTAAGCAAGCTATACCCTCTTACATAAATTCAGACAAGAAGTGTGCAATCATAATGCTTATTTTATCGGGAAAATGAAAATTATTATGACCTAAATGTTTTAAGTAATTATAGTCCTCTTGGATTGAATATATGGCATAAAGGTATCTTCCTTAATGTACAACCATCCTGATCAAAAAGAGCTGAGAAGTTGGTCAGTTAGTAGGATTGCCATTTCAGTACCAAGTAAATTTAACCTAAATTCTTTAGGTAGAAATTGTAAAATTTTCCAATTCCAGCTACTTTAGTTAACTGAGAATAGTCTTCAGTTTTTAAATGAAGACTGTTTAAGGAATTGAGCTTTTTATTAACTTAGTTTTTATGACAGGGTCATTTTTTAAATTGGGTTTAGAGATTATTTCATGAGCTCTAAACATTTCTAGTTCTTTAGTTTTCTCAAAGAAAGAACTTCAGCGGTAGCAGGATGGACTATCCCTCACAAATGCCAGCAGGGGGCAATACTCTTAAGTCAAAAGGTCTCCTATATATCAAATAGGAGACAGTTCAAACCAGAATGAATCAATGCACACTCCTAGAATAGGCTCCTGTTTAGAAACTGGAATGAGGATTACCAACACATTTTACAAAAACATACTGGCGTGCCATCCTGTAATGGGGGTGCTTCGTTATTACCCATGGCCTCTGAGGTTAATGAGCTATGAAATCAACTTAAGCTTTCTATGGAGGCACCAAGGCCATGCAGCTTCTTTTCCAAAGGACACAGAGATAAAAGACAAAGAAGGTAAAGGACTCTGAAAATTTTCTCTGATTTAATTTCCTCTGAAAATTTAAATGTACATAATGGAAAGAATGTTTGCTGAAAGAATACTGACAAGTAAAACTGATTTAACATTTAAGATAAATTGTACTGAAAATACAATAACAAATTTTAGTCTGATAACCCTCATGCTGTCTTACAGCAAAACACTAAAATTCATGCAGCAGACAAACTGGTGACTGGAGGACTTTTTCTCCAGACTTCCTAGGGGGCAGAAAAGAAGAAAAAAAAAAAAAAGGCAAATATACTGTTTTCTTCTGTCTGCTTTTGTAATGAATTATTCTTGCTTTTAACTGACTTTCCCAAATTGTCCCAGTCATTTCTGATGAGAAATCATTCTTTAGTAGGAGGAAACCAGGTAAACTTATATGAAAGACATCAGGTGTCTTTTGAGTTCCTTCTGTCAGCTAAAGGAGCCATCAAAGAGGTTCTATAAAACTAACTCCACAACTAAAATGGCTGGTAGAACTGGAACAGGAGTTATCATTAGTATACCTGTAATAAAATAAAGCTTGTTCTGAAACCACAAGGGCTGGCAAGAAGAGCCTGTATAAAAGCTACTGGATTCCCTAGAAAATGGATACAGTATACAGAATGTGAGAATATATAGAACTCACACTCAAGTTATAAAAATAGTTACACATGGTTCTTGGACAAAAAGCAAATGAGTACAAAAGAATTCTCCAAACATGAACTATTTTTAAAAGACGCATCTATATAAAACAACAAAATGTCATGTCAGAGCTCCAACAAGCAGTCTGTTGATGGCTGAAAAGGGGAGATGAACTTGAGACAGACAGGTCAAGAACCCAGATCTGTCTGACTCTTCTGCTTGGCAGTGTACATTGGTGATCACAGGCAGACTGCTTTGGAGACTGCTATATAGATATACATATATATTTATACTGACTATATATATATGTATATATCTGATTGGTTGAATGAATGAGAAAACTCAAGATACTAAGTAATCTCTGAAAGCTTCTACACTTTTAGCTTCTACACTTGACAGTGTTGCACATGAGAAAGGATTCTAGGTTTTTTCCACCCAGAATCAACCCTGCCATTCACAACTCATGCCCCCATGGTTTCTATTGTGCCCTAAAGGATCAGCCTAGACTAAATATATAATAGAAAATAACTCTGGCCTTGACATCGAAGAGGGGCAGACCAGTAATTCATGCTCAGTACTTATAAATCACAAACACTGAAAGTAATGGTTTGTTTCCTTTCAACTGCAAAGCAGATGCCATGGGCTAAAGAGAAGTCATGAGAGAAAGAAAGTCAAGAAGATATGGGTAGCAGCACCTTTCCATACCCGCCTGGATTTGAAAGGAGATTTTCACTCCTTATTCCTTTCAAACACAAAGTTCATCAGTTAGAAGGGGGGTGGGGGGGAATGGCTCTAAAGTTAGAGAGTCCACAGAGAAAAAACAAGCAGTACATGAAATATGCCTTCTGTAGGCTAAAGGACATGTTGCAGAATCAGTTAAGATACAAGAGGCAGCCCAAGGTCTTAATTATGGTTTTAGCATAGTACAGCACAATATGGGCAGCCCTTTTTCAATCCAATTAGCAATTCAGCACCACGTCCAGTCCCAAAAATTTCCTGAAGAGTGGGCTATCATCTTTGGTACCACCTTTGAGTTACTCTTGGTTTGCAATAGCTGCAAAGAAGCAAAAAAGCTGGTACCTCCACCTTGTCTGTGAGTACAAATGCTGGGACCCTGATTGCTGCAACCACTGAAGCCAATTAAAATGAAAATAATACTGTGACACATAGGAGTGATGCATCCAGTTCCCGGGTTCCAGATAATAGCAGCCATGCCCGTATAGGAGCAGGATCATCCATCCCTGTTGGTTAAGGCCTTCGGTGTGTTGTCCGCAGAGTAGAGTAAGACAGTGTGTTCCCACGGACAAGGAACTCCAGAAGAACCCATGGTCTACTTTTGGACAGAGATTTTAGCTGCCACACATGCCAGGCACACGAACAGGACTGGCCCATGGCTGTCATACTTGGAGAAGCTTCTGTTTTGGCAGCACAAACTTCCTGTGTATTCTGGTTTTAGTCTTTCCTGAGTGAAGCAGCCAGGGTGTGCCAGCTTCTGCAAGTCCCCAATCTAATACTCAGCATTAATTTTCTCCATGGTCTTCTTCTACCCAGGCCACAATTTTCCCTTCCCATCCAGGAATGGCATCATCATCGTGGAAAACCTAGAAAAAGAAAAAAAGCCACCATGAAAAAAAATTAGAAGATAGGGAGGCCTGCTACACATCTGTGGTTGATTAAAAAAAGATCCCAAACATAAAGGATAAGAAAGTGTAGAGGAAAGTCTTGAGTTAGAGCCTGTGTCCCTTTGGTTTTGTCCCTAAAGTTACAACTGGTTAAAAAAAAAAAAATATATATATATATATACACACACACACATACACACACACACATATATGGGCTTCCCGGGTGGCTCAGAGGTTAAAGCATCTGCCTCCGGGAGACCTAGGTTTGATCCCTGGGTCGGGAAGATCCCCTGGAGAAGGAAATGGCAACCCACTCCAGTACTCTTGCCTGGAGAATCCCATGGATGGAGGAGCCTGGTAGACTACAGTCCATGGGGTCGCAAAGAGTTGGACATGACTTCACTTCATTGACCCTTGAACAAAACAGAGGCAACACCCACCCCCTTCCCTTCCCTGGCCCTGTGCAGTCAAAAATCCACATATAACTTCACAGTCAGCCCTCCATAGCCACAGTTCTGCATCCTCAGATTCAACCAACTCCTGATCATATAATACTGTAGTACGTATTTATTGAAAAGCATCCGCAGTGGATCCATGCAGTTCAAACCCATACTGTTCAAGGGCCAATTGTGTATGGTGTATATATGTATGATTTATATATCCTTAGTTCCACATCTACGAAACGGTAAAAGCACCCCTCTAGTACTGCTTTGCCCATAGAGATTTATAAGATTTAATAAATTACTAACCATAGAGCACTTTAGGCTTCTCAAGAGAAAGCAGTACTATAAGCATTTAAAAGAGAAGGGGGAGAATAATAATAAAAGAGAAGGGGGGAAATTTTGGTCCCAGGCATTGTAAAGAAAGGGTCAGAAAAAAGGCTAACCTTAACGTGTGTGTGCAGTCCTTTTCATTCATTTATTCACTTCCTAAGTCACTAATAGAACAAGATTATTCAAACAGTCCAGTGAAGAAATTTGGTGGTTTTTTTGTTTGGTTTTTTCTTTTTTGTGGCTGTGCCATGTGACATGCAGGATCTTAGTTCCCCAACCAGGGATTGAACCTGTGCCCTTGAAGTAGAAGCAAGGAGTCTTAACAACTGGACTGCCAGGAAAGTCTAGGAAATATTTACAAAATAAAATATTGGCAAAGGCAATCAGTGGTTCATTCTGTAATCACTGATGAGAGCACAGAACTCTTTTCCAAAAAAAAAAAAAAAAAATCTGTTTCTGGCAGATGTACTATAAAGTGTAGGCTAAGAAAATAGACAAGGACCGAGAACAAGCACAGATGACTTTGCAGAGTATCCTCATTTTCATTTTCTGAGAAACTACCACCACAATATACCATCTCATATATTCATGCCCATTTGTTTATTTTGCTCTACACAGGAAACAAAGTTTTCTAAGGTTTGGCTATAGAAAGAAAAAAGACTCCAAAGCCAAGCTTTTCTTCAGTGTGGGTTCTTTATTTTCCCTAACAAAACTTTTTCCTTTTTTTGAAATTTTCTGGCCACACCCCGGGGCATGTGAGATCTTAGTTTCCCAACCAGGACTCAAACCTGCACAATCTGCATTGGAATCACGGAGTCTTAACCACTGGGCTGCCAGGGAAGTCCCCAAACCTTTTTCCTTTTTAAAATAAAAATTATAAGTTTGATCAGAGTGATTGAGTTCATGAACTAATGAAGCTATCAACTTCTTGGGCCATTCCCTGAAACTTCTCGGGCTAAAGCAATCAACTGGCTTGAGGCACTGGAAAACTCCACTGCCCTGGTTAGAGAATTCTGGTATCTCTGAGTACTAGATCTTAAGTAGGAATCTGTAGAGTTCAAGAACAACCAGCAATACCACCCAGACTCCCTATGGGTTCTGTACCTCTTCCTTGACAGTGCCAAACTCGGGATCCAGTGCTTTGAAGTGATACCGATTATTTCCTTCCCGGTCAATAGCCGCTTTAAAATCCTTCAGTGTCACCTCCCCCAGCCTGCAACAAAAGGAAAGAACACTAAAATAGACTGTTTATCAGTGGGTTGAAAAGATAAGATGTTAGTTTTAAACCCAGGCCCCTGTCAAAGTCTCTGCTGGGAGAAACAGCATGGCCTTGTTAGGTCACTGCCCTTGGTAACTCAAATGATTCTATTAGCAGAAGTTAGGGAGTTAGTCATGGTTAGGGAATGTAAAGTGTGTTAGTCGGTCAGTTATGTCCGACTCTGCAGAATTCTGCAGGCAAGAATACTGGAATGGGTAGCTGTTCCCTTCTTCAGGGGATCTTCCTGACCCAAGGATAAAAGCTAGGTCTCCTGCAATGCAAGTGGATTCTTTACCATCTGAGCCACCAGGGACGCCCCATTAGGGAATGTAAATAGCATTACAAATGGGACAATCTGAGAATTTAAAATAGATTTACTGCTTTGACAGAAGCCAAATCCCTTTTTTTTTCTGTTTCACTCTGGAAATAAGACACAAAGTGTCTGCAATCTAATTTGTTAAACTAACAATATGTCTAAGTTCTCTTGATTTCCTTCTTTGCAGCAATTCCATTTCTCCAGGCTGGGAGAATTCAAACTATACCACTTTACTTCAGAAAGCTCCCCTCTAACCCAGACCCTTTAGGAACGGTAAATCTTAACACCTCTCTCAGCAGTTGGTTCCAAAGATTAAAAATCTTTATTACAAAGTCATCTACCTTAGAAAGGAGTATATTAACTGAAAAGTTTGAAGGTTTTTAACATGAATTCTCTTTAGATTAGTTGTAGTCATCCAATAGCAACAAAGGTCAATAAGCAATAAATAGCCCTGGAATGTTAGGCTGTAATCCACAGCTCTCAGCAGAAGCTATTTTGAGCACTTTAAAAACTGTTATTCCTGACTTGGAGCGTCTCTGTATATCAGGACTGGAAGCATTATTGTGTCTATGCTGTATAGCAGATCCTGACGTGTGCCTTGTAAGGCTGAAGGTTAGTGATGAAGCTTGAACTCGAATCTCTATTTCCTGTGCCCTTCTCACTACACTGCTACACCTTGCAGCTGGTTAGGTGGGCAGTAACTAATGATTCTGCCTTCATGTCCTTTTCAAAGAAATAATGATTCAGAATCTCACCTCTTTGGTATATTAACCATGAAGGGTGTAAGTGACCGGTCAGTGAAATAGAGCACTTTCGTGCAGGCGCTGCTGACAGTTGGAGAACTCTGTGAGTGAGGCAACTCTGCAATCAGAGAGACACCTTGTGGTCAGAATATTCAGTTTGCTTCCAATAACCCATCATTTCCAGTTATTCAAAATGTCCCAGGAGAATGAAGCTGCCTGAGGTCATAGGACAATTTTGAAACCCTTGCCAAATACCTTGTCCATAGAGTGTGACCCACAGGAAGTCACCGCTGGGGCCACTAAGGTAGGAGGTGCTTTGGACATGGATACTATCACAAGGACCATCCCTTCTCACCTGTTCCAGCTGATTCTAGCAGGGAAACAGCAACTGTTCTGACAGGCACTGCTACCAAGAGTCAAAAGAGGTCAGAGAAGCCAGGCAAGATTTCAGGTAGGGGACGGCCCTGGTAGCACAGTGGATAAGAATCCACCTGCAGGGGACACAGGATCAATCCCTAGTCTGGGAAGATTCCACACGCCATGGAGCAACTAAGCCTGTGCACCGTAACTACTTAGTTGCCATGAGGCATGTGGAACCGTTCAGGGCCAGAGACTGAACCAGTGTCTTCTGCATTGGCAGGTGGATTCTTAACCACAGGACCACCAGCATAGCCTCAGTCCCCACAGTTTTTAACTCAGATTTCTTGATCCATACTTTGTCTCTCTTCTTTGTATAGGTACTGATAGAAAAACTTAATCAGTGAATTACTTGTGATTATGAATTTAAGAGAATAGGAGAAGAGACCAGTTAAAAAGTTTTATCATCAGGACCAAAAACAAACTTTTATTAAAACATCTCCTGCAATTCCAGATACACAGGTTTTCTTAACTTATTCTAGGCCATTGATCCCAATCAAACTGGCAGCAACCAGAGATTAGTTCTAGGAAGACTTTTTATTTTTTAAATATTTGTTTATTTGGCTGCACTGAGTCTTAGTTTTGGTGAGCTTAGTTGCCCTGGGGAATATGGAATCTTAGTTCTCCAACCAGGGATGGAACCCCAGACCCCTGGAAGGCAGATTCTTAACCATTGGATCACCATGGAAGTCCCCACCAAGGGTTTTTTTTTGTTTGGGGTTTTTAAGGCTTTTTTTTTTGGCTGCACCTCAAATTTTGTGGGAATCTTAATTTCCTAACTAGGGATCAAAACCAGACCCTTGGTGTTGAAAGTGTGGAGTCTTAACCACACTTTGTGGTTATTAACCACCAGGGAATTAACCACCAGGCAATTCCTAGGAAGAGGTTTAAAATAAGGAAGTAGGAGAGATGAATAACACAGAGAAGAAAAACATGGGAACATTCTGTCTTTGCAGAGTAATCAGTTAGTTTTCAGAATTTTTTTAAAAGAATGCCATTTATTGAAACCTACATGCCATGATGCTCCTTTGACTGCAGCACCAAGGGCCTGGCACACAGCAGTTTTTTTAATAAAACATTCACTCTGATCATTAAATTTTATGATTGATCTTTTCATTCATTCATTCAACAAACAATATTGAGCACCTACCATATACTAGGTTTTGAGAATATAAAATTAATTATATGTGACCTCTGATCTCAAAGAGTTTATAGTCCAGTATAGATGACACGTATGATAACAAATAATTGTTGTTGTTGTTATTTAGTTGCTAAATAAGGAAGATCAAAGGAAAGAGTAGTTAATTCTACCTGGAAGAGGTCAGAAAGTTCCCTTANTACCATATACTAGGTTTTGAGAATATAAAATTAATTATATGTGACCTCTGATCTCAAAGAGTTTATAGTCCAGTATAGATGACACGTATGATAACAAATAATTGTTGTTGTTGTTATTTAGTTGCTAAATAAGGAAGATCAAAGGAAAGAGTAGTTAATTCTACCTGGAAGAGGTCAGAAAGTTCCCTTAAACAATTTGAGAATTGTTAAAGCACCTAAAAAAATGATCATATGTAGAATTTGGAAAAGGCATTCCAAGAATGAAGGATACTTATAAAGGCATGAAAAAGGGTCACTTATCTATAAAACTGAAAGTTGACTAGTAAGGCTTGAGCATTATTCTTTGGGAAGTAATGGAAAATGAGGATAATAAGGTAGGCACGGCCCAAATCACAAAGGACTCTGCCAGGCTAAGACATTTAGATATTAGTCTTAAGCTCTAGGGAGATAATAAAAGGAACTGATATGATCAGACTGGCATTTTAGAAAGGTCAATCTAGTAGGAAAATAAAGGGTTGGATGGGAGAAATTCTGGAAATGGTGATCCCATTAAGAGGCAATTAAAATAATCTGAAAGGTTTGGAAGGGTAAGATATAGCCCTGGAGCTAGAGAAGGGATGAGTTTGAGAGACCTTTAGAAGGTAAAAGTCTTAGTACTATAGATATAGTTGAATGTCAAGGATAAAAGAGAAAGTGAAAACCAAAATTTATGATCTAGGAAATAGATTCATGGTAGTTACCTAAGACAGGGGAACAGAAGTGTCATCCATTTAAAATGTTTACTGGGTGCCTATTATGTTTCAAGAACTAGAGATGCAAAAATAGTGAAAAGTGAAAGTGTTAGTCGCTCAGTTGCTCTTTGCAGCTCCATGGACTGTAGCCCACCAGGCTCCTTTGTCCGTGGGATTCTCCAGGCAAGAATATACTGCAGATAGGCCTTTAAGGAGGGATTAAAGTTAAAAGAGGTTATGAGAGTAGACCAGTTCTCATCCCAAAGAACTGGTGCCCCCATACAAAGAGGAAGAAACACCAGAGCTCTCTCTACCATGTGGAGACTCAGCAGGAAGGTGACTGTCTGCAAGCCAGGAAGAACACCCTCTTTCAGCAGACCTGACCTGGCATCCTCATCTCGGGACTTCCAGCCTCCAGAACCGTGAGAAAATAAGCTGCTCTTAAGTCCCTCAGTCTATGGTGTTTTGTTACGGCAGTCCAAGCTGACCAATAAAATGTTATACACACACTTTGGGTGAACTGGAGGGTAAGAGTATGTCAGATGTCACACAGAAGTCTGGTAGATAAAGACAGGTGTGGTAAATAGGTCGCTGGTGACATTAATGAGAGGACTTTCGGGTGACTAGTGAAGAAGGCCGAGTTAGATTGCACAGACTCTGAGAAAAAAGAAAAAGCACAATGAGAGAGAAATAGTCTTACTCCACTTTAAATCATATTGATAAAATGATCACTGTTGTTTCAGGGTGACATTACTATAGAAGTTATATACGAAAACCACAGAGGGAATTCTCTGGTGGCCTAGTGGTTAGGATTTGGTGCTTTCACCGCGGAAGCCCGGGTGTGACCCCTGTTTGGGGAACCATCTTGTATGCTGTGCAGCGCAGGCAAAATATACATAAATAAATAAAAGTAATTTTTAAAAATCTTGAAAACCTCAGAGAACAAATGACCCAGAAACAAAGCATTGTGTATATATATGTGTAAATAACATACATGATTTTAAAAGGCATCAGAAATCAATTTTAGCTTTTAACTGACATGTATGGTTCATTTGGAGTCCATTTTTTATATGCAGTATGAAGCGTGGGTCAATGATCTTTTTTTTGATGTGGGTCTTTAATTGTTCCAGGACGGTTTGTTGAAAAGCCTACTCTTGAGCCATCAAATAGATTTTGCACTGTTATTAATAATCAACTGGTCAAATTCAGTAAGTCTGTTTCTGAACTTTCTATTCTGGTCCAATGATCTCTGTGTCTGTCTATTCACTTATAATACACTGTGTTGATTAACTTCATAGTTAGTTTTGAAATCAGGTAGTGTGGCCCACCAACTCCTTTGTTTATTTTTCTCAACTTTTTTTTTTTAAACTATTCTAATCTCAATGGCACCCCACTCTAGTACTCTTGCCTGGAAAATCCCATGGACGGAGGAGCCTGGTAGGCTGCAATCCATGGGGTTGCGAAGAGTCGGACACGACAGCAACTTCACTTTCACTTTTCATTTTGATGCACTGGAGAAGGAAATGGCAACCCACTCCAGTGTTCTTGACTGGAGAATCCTAAGGATGGGTGGGCTGCCGTCTATGGGGTTGCACAGAGTCAGACGACTGAAGCGACTTAGCAGCAGTAGCAGCAATCTCATCCATGTAAATTTTAGTATCAGCTTGTTTATATCTATAAAAAGTCTGACAAGACTTTTAAAAATATTTATTGGGCTGCCCTGGGTCTCAGTTGTGGCACCTGAGATCTTTGATCTTTGCTCAGTTCAGTCCAGTCACTCAGTCGTGTCCAACTCTTTGCGACCCCCTAGACCGCAGTACTCTAGGCTTCCGTGTCCATCACCAAACTCCCAGAGCTTACTCAAACTCATGTCCATCGAGTCAGTGATGCCATCCAACCATCTCATCCTCTGTTGTCCCCTTCTCCTCCTCCTTTTGCAGCATGCAAATTCTTAGTTGTATCAGGTGGGATCTACCCTGACCAAGATCAAAACTCAAGCACCCTGCACAGAGGTCTTCACTACTGGACCACCAGGGAAGTCCCGTTAGGATTTTTTTTTATTTAATTGGACGATAACCCTGTTAGGATTTTTATTGGAATAACATGCAGCTACAGATCATTTGGGGAGAATGAACCATCTTCGCAAGGTTGAGCTATATTTATCCCATCAAACAAGGCTGTTTCCCAATTACGATGACACTGATAAATAATAGTTTTGTAAGTGGTAAAAAAGAAAACTATGTCATAAAAACCAGATTATTTTTTAAAATGTACCATCTCCCTTGTTTCTATTAGTTCCATATACTTTTTGTTCCTTTTCTCTTTTCTGCTCTTTTTCTCGCCACCTTGGAATGTGTGTATATATGTGTATGCATATCTGTATATACATATAGGGGCTTCTCTTGTGGCTCAGATGGTAATGAATCTGCTTGCAGTACAGCAGACGTGGCTTCAATCCCTGAATTAAGAAGATTCCTTGGAGAAGGGAATGCTACCCACTCCGGTATTTTTGCCTGGAGAAAACCATGGACAGAGGAGCCTGGCAGACTACAGTCTACGGCATCACAAAGAGTTGGACACAACTGAGCGACTAAGCACTCACACAGATATGTATGTCTTCAAACCCCAGTATGTTTAGGTTCTCAATTTGGATACATCATTCCAACATGTAAATGATATTTTAAACAGATATTTTAGTTTTTTTTTGGGTATTGGATTATTTTTACAATTTCTTATCTCTATTAATTTTTAATTTATTCTTTAAAAATTTAGCGGTTGTTCTTAGATTTATATATATATATCTTTAGTCAGTCAGCTTTCAAATGATATTATACCGCTTCACATGTAAGAACTACAGACGTTACAACAGTCGAGTCCTAATTCCTCTATCCTGATCTTTGTATTACTGTCATACATTTCACTTTCAAATATGAAACAAACCAGTAACACATCAATACTATTTTTGCTTTAAACAGCCTATTATCTTTCAGAGTAATTAAAAATAAGGGATAAACAGTCTTTTATATTTTCCTTCATTCTAACCACTTCTTTTTGTATATCTCAGTTCCTCCCATCTCATATTCCTCCCGTCTGAAGAAATTCCTTAAACATTTCCTGCAGTGAAAGTCTGCTTGTAATGAATTCTCTTGGGTTTTGTGTATAAAAATATATACTAACTACAGAATTCTAGGTTCCCCCCCCTTTCAGTACTTTAAAGAGGTCCCCCCACTATTTTATGACCTGCAGGTTCTGATAAGAATTCTGTAATTCTCATCTTTGTTCTTCTGTTTGTAACATTTCCCCCCATCTCTGGTTACCTTCAAGGTTTTCTCTTTTCTTTGATTTTCAGTAATTTGACTCCTTTATTGTCATTGTTATTCATACTTCTTGCAATTCTCAGAACTTCTTGGATCTATGGTATGATGCCTTTATATATTTTTGGAAAATAATTGGCCTTTATGTCTTCAAATGCTTCTTCTGCCCGGTTCCGTCTCTTTTGGTTCAGAGATTCTAGTTCCATGTATCTTCATCCATATGGATATTATCCCATTGCTACTAGTTTGCTTTTCCCTCTCTCCGCCTCTTTTTCTTTTCATACTGCAGTTTGGGTAATTCCTATTGACCTATCTTCAAGTTCACTGATTCTTTCCTTAGCTGTGTTTGTTGAGACTTCTGATGAACCTGCTGAAGACACTCTTCATCTCTGTAATATTTATTTTTATTTCTAGCATTCCATTGGACTCCTTTTCATAATTTTCATCTCTCTGCTAAAATTCCTCACCTGTACATGCACTATATAAACATTTCTACTTCAGCCATTAACATAGTTTCTAAAAACTCCTTTTCTGAGGGTTTCAATATCTTAGTCATGTGTGAGTCAACTCTTGAGTAGACCCTTATTAACTCCTGGCAGTAGCATGCATTTTTCTTGTTCCTGTGGATGTCACATAAATTTTTATTGACTGTCAGACTTCCTGTGTAAGTCTTCCTGTGGAAGATGATAGAGGCTAAGGTAAAAAATGTTTATGTCTAGAAATGGGCACACTGCTTGTTCTTCCCAGCCACTGGTGGGAAGAGCGGAATCAGTCACGCCAGGAGTCAAGCTGAGACTGGGATTTTTGTTAAAAATCCCACCATCACCTTCACATTTCTCTAGGGTTATGTTGAGGTGCTGTACCCCGCAGGGTTTTCCCTTAATGTTCCTGCTCTACCCTCAACTTTATTTTATCATTGTTAGTTTGGTCACACCACGCCACATGTGAGATCTTAGTTCCCTGACCAGGGATTGAACTTGCGCCCCCTGCATTGGGAGCAGAGTCTTAACCACTGTACCAGGAGGGAAGTCCCCACCCTCAACTGCAGACTTGACTTGTGTGCCCCTCCCTCAGAGGCAGACTGCTGTCCCTTCTTACACAGCACTTGCTCACCCTGTGGGGAGGGCTGAGGGAGGCTTCTCTGTGATCCAACCTCAGTCTTGAAGTGGGGCTTTCTCAGTGATCCTACCCTTTCCCCAGTGGAAGGCAACCTCTAATGATCTGAGCCCAAGGCAGTTTGCTGCCACTCCCGGGGGATGAGAGTTCTTTTATCCTTTCTCTTTCCCACCTTGCTGAAGTAGGTCTTCACCTTTGCCTGAGATGGGGACGAAGGGGAAATACGATTTGCTGCCCTTCCTCAGCGGCTTAAAACTTTTGTTCTTTAAGGGACCAAGGCCCAGGTGGTTCTTAATGCTTTTCTGGCAGTGGCAGCCGGTCCCTCCTCTGAGGCCCCAACCCCAAAACAGGATTTCTCTACACTCTGTTCCCACAACCAGTCTTTGCCATAAGCACCCAAATGCAGGTCAACAGAAGCATCAGCAAGCAGGTGCAAACTCTTGTTGCATTTGTGGCCCCCAAGGTTCCTAGTCTCTGCCAGCCTTTCACAATTTATTAAAATCTTAGCTGAATTCCTATCTGTTTGTACAGTGGCCCCCATCTTCCTCCTGCGCTCTGCCATAAGTGAGCAGTGCTGGTGTCCTATCTGTGCTTGGAGGCACCTGTTTACCTTTCAGGCTGGTTGGCTGCCCTCTGATGTCTTCTCTCTGATGGATTTAAGACAGTTATAATATTTTAGACTATTCAACCTTTTCTTTCTGTTAGCACAGCTCCTTCCAGGCTTATTATAATTCACTTTTTAAAAAACTGAGGTATAATTCATGTAACACAAAACTCACCATTTTAACCACTTAAAAGTGTACAATTCAGTGGCACTTAATACATTCACAGTGATATGTAACCATCACCACTATCTAGTTCCAGAACATTCTCATTATCTGAAAAAGAAACCTCATACTCAGTAAACTCCATTCCTAATCCTGACGTCTGTCTAATCTGCTTTCGGTCTCGATGGATTTACCTATTCTGGACATTTCATAGAAAAGGATCCTTCCAATGTCTGCCCTTTTCTGTTTGGCATCTTTCACTTAACATTTTCAAGATTCATTTATGTTGTAGCAGGTATCAGTAATTCATTCCTCTTTGTGGCTGAATAACATTCCATTATATGCATATATGCAGAAATTGTTTACCCTTTTATCAACTGATGGACACTTGGCTGTTTCCACCTTTTAGCTACTGTGAATAATTCTGCTATGAACATGTGTGTACACGGTTTTTTTTTTTTTTGAAACACCTGCTTTTCATTCTTTTGGGCATATACCTAGGAATGGAATTGCGAAGTCATATAGTAATTCTATGTTTAACTTTGAAGAGCCAGCAAACTGTTTTCCACCATTTTACATCCCTATCAGCAATGTACAAAAGTTTCAACTTCTGTACATCCTCACCAACACTTTTACTTGTTTTTGCAGAGTCATCAGTAAGCATGAAGTGGTATCTCACTGTGATTTTGGTTTGCATTTTCCTAATAACTAACAACTTTAAGCATATTTGCATGTGCGTATTGACCATTTGAGGCTTCCCTGGTGACTCATCAGTAAAGAATCTATCTGCAGTGCAAGAGACGCAGGAGACCTGGGTTCGATCCCTGGGTGGGGAAGATCCCCTGGAGGATGGCATGGCAACCCACTCCAGTATCCTTGCCTGGAGAATCCCATGGACACAGGAGCCTGGCAGGCTGCAGTCCACGGGGTCACAGAGAGTCAGACACCACTGGAGAGACTGGGCACACATATACACCTTGGCCATTTACTCAGCTCCTTCAGGGAAATGTCTATTCAAGTCCTTTGCCCTTCTGTTATTAATATCAGATTTTTTTAATCTTCTGTTGCTAAGTTATAAGAGTTCTTTATGTAGTTTTTATCCTAGGCCCTTAATAGATAAATGATTTTGAAATATTTTCTCTTATTCTGGTTGTCTTGTCACTTTCTTGATAATGTTCTTTGATCCAAATAGTTTTTAATTTTGATGAAGTCCATTTTCCCATTGTTTTCTTTTATTGCTCACGCTTTTAATGTCTAAGAGTTCAAGGTCATGAATATTTTCCCCTGTGTTTTCTTCTGAGAGTTTTAGTTTTAATACTTATATTTAGGTCAGTGATACATTTTAAATTAATTTTGTACATAATGTGAAGTACAGGTCCAACTCCGTTCTTTTGCATGTGGATATCCAGTTGTCCTGACACCATTTGTGGGAGATACTATTTGCTTGTCAAATTATCATAGATGCATGGGTTTTGTCTAAAATCTCAATTTAGTCCACTAATCTAATGTGCATGCCTGCTAAGTTGCTTCAGTCATGTCCCTATGGACTGTAGCCCACCAGGCTCCTCTGTCCATGGGATTCTCCAGGCAAGAATACTGGAGTGGGTTGACATGCCCTCCTCCAGGGGATCTTCCTGAACCAGGGACTGAACTGCTCTCCTGCAGCTCCTGCAATGCAGGCAGATTCTTTACCACTACGCCACCAGGGAAGCCCTCACTAATCTACTGTATTACTTTTAAAATAATTATTATTGTTTTTTTCCCTTAAGAGTAAACTGCAAGACAGGAAGTAGGTTCAAAGAGAAGATTACTCTTTCAGGAGATTTGGCTGTCATGAAAAGGAGAAAGAAAGGGCATAGCCTTGCACTGCTCATATGCCACACTACACCAGATTATCCACATACAATATTTCACTTAACGTTTACTGCAAGGACGGTCTTTAACATTCTTGCCCGTGGTATACTCTGCTGAGAGCTACAACGGCATCCCAGATTTGTTTGATTCTATACTCATGTTTTCCCCCTTTATTGTTTTGTTTCCAGTTTTGGACATGAGTTTGAAGTGCCTTCTGAACTGCAGAGAAGATATCCAGCTGACATTCAAAAATTTAGCCCTGCAGCTCAGAAAACGCTTGCAGTTAGAGATGAACGTTTAAAAATAACTGGCATACCAGAGTGGTTGAAGCCATGGAAGTAGAAAGGATCACTGATGAAGAAGGCCTAGGTCTAGACCTCCAGTGGAATCCCAGGGCACAGTCAAGGGTTAGGCAGAGGAGGAGAAGAGGAGGCTGAACCTAGTTCTCGAGACTAAGTCTAGTGAGGCCAAGCACCAAGTCCGTCTTGTTCATCTCGATATCTCTAGTGCCTAACAAGAACTCTACATAATGAATGCTCAATAAATATTTGTTGAACGAATAACTGGTTGGTACTAAAGTTAAAGGAGAGGAATGTTTCCAGAAGGAGACTATTCAAAGGTAGTAAATCCTTTTGAAAAGTCAATGGAAGATAAGGAATGAAACATGACCACTCTGATTAGACCACAAGACAGTCAACATGGACCCAAGAAAAACATTAAGTGGAGTAACTGAGTAAAAGACCAATTAGTGGATTAAGAAGTGAATGGGAGGTAACAATGAAGAAAGAGCCTTGTAGATCATTCTTTCAAGAAGTGTGATGCAGGGGAATAAGANATGGAAGATAAGGAATGAAACATGACCACTCTGATTAGACCACAAGACAGTCAACATGGACCCAAGAAAAACATTAAGTGGAGTAACTGAGTAAAAGACCAATTAGTGGATTAAGAAGTGAATGGGAGGTAACAATGAAGAAAGAGCCTTGTAGATCATTCTTTCAAGAAGTGTGATGCAGGGGAATAAGACAAATAATTCAGTAGCTAGAGGGTTATCAAATTGCATGAATGTTGTATTTTTAGATGAGAGGCATTCAGCTTATTTGTCAATATAGGTATTGAATTAACACTCCATTTTATAAGCAACTGTGAATTTATTTGCAGTCTTTTAAATAAGTAAGTCATATACAGAAAAGAATTATTCCAGGGAGGGAGAAATTTACTAGACTTATGAAAAAGAATTTCTAAATATTTAGACCTAGGAACATTGGCAGTTTAAACTAACCTAAAGAAAGTACTATTGCCAACATCCTCTGGATCATGGAAAAAGCAAGAGAGTTCCAGAAAAACTTCTATTTCTGCTTTATTGACTATGCCAAAGCCTTTGACTGTGTGGATCACAATAAACTGTGGAAAATTCTGAGAGAGATGGGAATACCAGACCACCTGACCTGCCTCTTGAGAAATCNCAAAGAGTCAGACATGACTGAGCAATTGAACTGAACTGAACTGAATATGTAAAATTAATATATTGGGGGCTCTGAAAAGTATTTATTTTTTAGTTTTTAAATTTTTATTGGCGTATACTTGCTTTACAATATGCATCAGTTTCTACTGTATAGCAAAGTGAATCAGAGTCGGACACGACTGAGCGACTGAACTGAACTGAACTGAAAGAAAGTACTAAATAAGATAAGGATAAAATAAAAAGCCTATCAAGAAAACAGAAATGACTGGTTCAAAACAATGCTAGAAAAAACACTGAAACTAATTTGGGTACTAATAGTCTATTTTAGTCACAGTGTAAATATATCATTCAAGAGAAAAAAATATATGGAGGTTTGAGAATGCTATCTTATCTATTCTACAAAAAATATTTTACCTTTCACATTTGGGCAAATACTTTCTTTAAGTGTTTTACTTTAGACTTATTAATGTGGTTTTAAAAACTATCTTTAACATATAAAACTGGTTGTGGTCAGCCTTTTACTATTTGGTTTTTATAAATTATTATTTAGATACTTTTAGATTAGGCCTGGGTAAACTATAAAAGATAAGAAAACATGAATGCTATTAAACCAAAAGGTAAGATATGAAGTAAAATAGAAATTACCAGGCAGGGTAGATTTCCCAACATGTTAGAATTAACAAGGAAAAAATATATATAACACAGTAAGTTCAAACAAACTGAAAGACCTATGCACTCAAAGTTTCGGAAATCCCCAAGGAAATGAAACTTCTTGCCTCTATGAAGAACTGGAAATTTTCTCTATTTGAGACTTTCAAGTGATCTGTATATGTGTTTGTTGTTTTATATTTTGATTCGTTTGGTGTAACCTGTTTGGAGCTTGTTTATTTCCAAAGATATTCTGTTTAAGATATTTTAGCCTCTCTGAATTAGCAGCATCCTGCATGTGGCTAAATGGTACTCAGGGTAATGGTGGTGGTGATACTGATGGTATGGTCTTCATAGTCCTAGAAGCAATTCGATTCTAGTATTGCTGGGACAATGCATTATAAAGGTGAAGTACTGGGATTTCCTTGGTAGTCCAGTGGTTAAGAATCCACCCTGCAATGCAGGCAATACAGGTTCAGTCCCTGGCTGGGGAACTAAGATCCCACATGCCTTGCCACAGCTAAGACACAATGCAGCCAAATGAACAGAATAAATGAATGTGAAGAATGTGGTACATCTTTTTTAAAAAAGAGTGTGAAGTACCACAAGAAAAATTCTATCTCCAAAATATTAGTAGCATATAAATACTAAATTTCTGATCTAATATGCCAGGAGTCCTTACTGAGCAATACAGAGTACTTACTTGAATTAGGGGGCCAGGACTCCCGGTATTCACTACCTGCTTGAGTTCTGGGTGACTTGCCCCGAACCTGGGGAGTGACACAAAAAACACAAGAGTTATGATCAATGGGAGAATTTAACCAAGAAATTTAAATCATAAAAGTATACTTAAAATATATTCTATTCTACCACATCTTTTTCCACAGAATATAAAATTGGATGTGTTTATCCTAGCAATAACAACGTACACGTATAGAAAGCATTCTAGTTTTCAATGCATTGTCTCATATATTTCTTCAACCAATGCCAAGCTCATTCTGGGGGAAGAGGACGGAGAATAAGCAGAAAGGGAGACCTGCGGGTCAAGAACCACAGTCCCTTAGACAGCTACCAGCTGCTTAGAGTTATCTATGAACTCTCTCCTTGACTGACATACCATGATGAACGGTCAGCTCCCCTGAGAGGAAACCCAAAGAGAAAAGCAACGGTAACCTTCAGCAGGGCCTTCTATCTTAGCACTGCCTTCATCTCCATTAAATTGACAAGAGCAAGCTTCTTCGGGGGATGAGAGAAACATCACAGAAAGAGGCTTACCCTTCTTTCTTGCTTCCTCTGGGTCTCCATGGCATGCAGGCGCTCCATGAGGCTGGAGATGCCCTGCTCCAAGCTGTCGATGGTGTGGTGCTGAGGGTCGTGGCCACTGAAGCTGTTGCGCAGGCTGCGGAGGGCATCTCGCACAAGCTGCAGGTCGCTGCTCTGTGGGCAAAACGGCGGAGTCGCGGGCATGGCCACGTGGCAGTGCCACCTTTTTAACCACATCCCGACCGCGGGGCTTAAGAGGATACAGGGGAGGGGTTTCCAACAGACCTCTTATTTTTGATGGAGGAGGTGGAAATTGTAGGAAAACTTTTTCCTCCTTAGACGTGAGCCCACTGATGGCTCACGAATTCTTAACTTTGGATAGTAAGTGCCTCACGGCTTTACACACCTAACAGATGCAAGAATTGGGGAACAGGGATAAAAAAGGCCGACTCCACTGGCGATGACTAGGGTACCCTTTTGGTTTTGGCTGGAAGTGGCAAGTCTGTACTCAAATCCTAAGGACATACCCCTCTGTGAACAACTGAAGCAGCTCCTTTTCCTGCCGCTGGAAGGAGAAAACCATTGCTTTGAGAACTGTGATTGTTGTAGCTGGTCACCTAGGGCAGCAAGAAGAAAGGATGCTTGTACGAGGGAAAATTCCAAAGCAATTCCTGTCTTACTTTTCTTCGTTACATGAATCACTTCCTGACGTAGTACAAAGATTTTTTTCCCTTTAGTTCACTGCTGTATCTCCAATATCTAACACTCAGAAGGCACTGCTGAATGCAGAGTGAACAAAATGAAAACCTCTGTTTGGAGGCCCTCGCCTAGCCTCTGCCTGGCCCCAGGAAGGCCTGAGAATGCTGCTCCAGCATCTCCTGCCTTTGCTTCAGTAATAAAAAGAAAGAAAAAAAAACAGTGACTAAAACTTTTTGAGCCCAACTCTGTGCCAGGCTGATCTACAGGACTGTGTTGTTATTTAGATGGACTTTCTTATGTATTCTTCATCATGGCAGAGAAGGTCACTTCTATTGCCATTTTCCAGATAAGCCTTATTTCTAAGGTTCAGAAGTTAAGCAACTTAAGGTCACACAGTGGGAAAGTGTGTAAAAAAAATGTTTTTTTTTTTAAAAAGTGGTAAAGCTTGGATTTGAAACCAGATTTTCTTATCCCAGAAACTGCACTTTTATCCTTCCCACCAAACACAAACCAACCTGTGGCGCTGGTTCAGCCCTGAGTTAACAACTGAATCTCCCTCTTTGCCCCTGTAAACATGTGACAGAGACCCTGAGCGGTAGGCAGGTTACCTCGTCTGCCTCTCTTTTCATACAGTGAGCCAAAAGGACATCTTTGTGTTCCAGCTCTCGCTCCAGGTCCACCTGCAAATCGCACACACTCAATCAGACAGGGATTCCATCAGGTCGGAGGGGCAGGAAAGTCAGTGGTGAAACATGGTCCCCACCTGCTGGTAACTGGCTTCAGACAGTTGCCGAAGTGCTTCTTCCAACTTGGCCTGGTTCTGCAGGAGGAGGCGATCTTTCTGCCCCAGCTCCTTCTGCAACAGAGATACAGCTTTCAGACGAGTGGCAAAGCCAAGGACATCCAACAGTTCACCTTTCGTGATGCCATTTCCATCTAAGGAAAGTACAGCCCCACACAGTCAAAGGCTTTAGCATGGTCAATGAAGGCAGAAGTACATGTTTTTCTGGAATTCTCTGGCTTTCTTTAGTGATCCGACAGATGTTGGCAATTTGATCTCTGGTCCCTCTGCGTTTTCTAAACCTAGCTTGTACATCTAGAAGTTCTCAGTTCACGTACCGTTGAAGCCTATGTTGATCGATTTTGAGCATGACCTTGCTAGCATGTNAAGTACATGTTTTTCTGGAATTCTCTGGCTTTCTTTAGTGATCCGACAGATGTTGGCAATTTGATCTCTGGTCCCTCTGCGTTTTCTAAACCTAGCTTGTACATCTAGAAGTTCTCAGTTCACGTACCGTTGAAGCCTATGTTGATCGATTTTGAGCATGACCTTGCTAGCATGTGAAATGAGCACAACTGTATGGTAGTTCAAACATTCTTTGGCACTGCCCTTCCTTGGGATTGGATAAAGATAAAGGCTGGCTGAACTGAATCTTCCAGACTCCTAGCTCTGTGTTCTTTCTCCTAGCCATGCTATCGACCTTCAGGGTTAGTGAATCAAAGGAACTCAGAAAATGACTTCCTTGCAGAAAGCAAGGAGAACAGAGTGCTGAAGTGTTCTTTGAACAACAGCAATACACCAAAGGTCAGGTGGAAATAATTTCCAAACTGATACACATTCTTACTTTATATTCTCCCAAGAGCCGATTCCTCTCCTCTAGCTTCCTCTGCAGATCCACCTGCAAGAAGACAGAAATCAATGGTGTGGGGGCATTATCTGCCAAACCAGCTAGGAAGCCAGTAGGTAACCAGAGCTAATGTTGGCAGTTTACAGGATACAGCACAGAGAGGGCACGTCTATGGTAAAAACACACAGCCACTCTCCACATCTTCAGCGAGATAATCAGACTGTAGAACCACAAGGCAGCCTGAGTGTCTCAGTGTCCTCAACATGGCAGGGCTCAAGGCCAGTGTGGTACAGGCCTTCATCTAGGAACAAGGAGGAGTCCTCTGAGGGGCAACAGATCTAACAGGACTTCATACTATATCCTATTTGGGGCTCAGTGGAGTCCAAGTTCACTCTCGCAACTCACGTTCTGGTTGTGCAGCTCATCTTTGTCCATATTTGCCCTCAGTAGTTCCTGTTTGAGCTGAAGGACAGACGTGTCCTGCTGAGTCAGCCTCTGCTGCAGGGCATCCTGGGGAGAAAGCACACTCACTATGTGGTCCCAGCTCATCCATCAGCCCGCTGTTACTAAACCAGGAGACAAACAGAGCACAGGGTNTTGCCCTCAGTAGTTCCTGTTTGAGCTGAAGGACAGACGTGTCCTGCTGAGTCAGCCTCTGCTGCAGGGCATCCTGGGGAGAAAGCACACTCACTATGTGGTCCCAGCTCATCCATCAGCCCGCTGTTACTAAACCAGGAGACAAACAGAGCACAGGGTCCTGCCACAGGAGATGAGCAGGAATCTTTCTGTTCCCTTCTGCTGCTGCTGCTGCTAAGTCACTTCAGTCACGTCCGACTCTGTATGACCCCATAGAAGGCAGCCCATCAGGCTCCCCTGTCCGTGAGATTCTCTAGGCAAGAACACTGGAGTGGGTTGCCATTTCCTTCTCCAATGCATGAAAATGAAAAGTGAAAGTGAAGTCACTCAGTCGTGTCCGACCCTCAGCAACCCCATGGACTGCAGCCTTCCAGGCTCCTCAGTCCATGGGATTTTGCAGGCAAGAGTGCTGGAGTAGGGTGCCATTGCCTTCTCCGGTTCCCTTCTAGGACACTAGAATCTAAAGGAAAATCCTATCTGTTGTCCTACCAGACTGATGGAAACCCAATTTTTCCTTGTGTGCTTTACTTGCCCCTACATTCCCCTGTGTTGCCAACAGCATGACGGTCTAGGGGGAGAATATAAGTGGCCTCTGGGATCAGACAGACCTAGTCTTAAATTACGCACCTACCGCTTGCTTTCATGACAGTGCATGCATGCTAAGTCACTTCAGTCATGTTTGACTTTTTGTGACCCTATGGACTGTATCCCTTCAGGCTCCTCTGTCCATGGGATTTTCCAGGCAAGATTACTGGAGTGGGTTGCCATGCCCTCTTTCAGGGCATCCTCCTGACCCAGGGATCAAACCCTCGTCTCTTATGTCTCCTGTACTGGGAGGAGGGTTCTTTACCACTAGCGCCATGACAATAACCTTGGACAATGCACTCTCTTTCCTCCCTCCTTGGCTTTCTTCTCTAAATCCTTGGCCTGTAAATACTCAGTCTAGATGAGCTCTTTTGTCCAAGAGGGCTGGGGCCTATCACTGCCTGACACCCTGTTCACAAAGGAGCTGTGGAATCACTCCCATCCTGCCTTCCAGAGCCCAGCCCCTGCCCGGCTTCCACTGCCTTTCACCGCCTTGTCTGGACCAGGACTGGGATCCTATTTCCCTGCTCAAAAATGTTCTTAGACCAATGGTTCCTCCTCCCAGTGTAACAGGATCCTACTAATTTTAGGTTATCTTCCTCTTAGCTTGGACCATCTTGGTTCCCACCAGNCTAGGTGATTGAGGGGGCAGGGCTGGAAAGCCGACCTCTCAAGGATTATCCTTTTGTACTTTTTTAACTTCAAATCATTTGAATGTTATTAACTATTCAAACCTGAGTAAATTACAGTTTTTAAGAGTCTGTTCTTCTTCAGAACCTAAGAAAACTGACAAAATACTGAAACTGAAGAAAACCGTAGTAACTGATTGTTTTCACACATAGAAAAAATCAAGGTGGCAGAGGGAAGTGAGTCATAATCACCAGAACTACGACTCAGCAAACCAAAGGTATTTTCCTCCACCTGTCTCACTGCCCATCCACAAAGCCCCGTCTCTACTGAGAGCACAGAGCCTGTGAAAGGGCCCATCAGATATACATAAGAAAAGGCTAAAGGACCGAACTAGTACCCCGATTCCCACCGAATGCTTTACCTTGTAGAGAATTTATTTAAAATGTTAAATATCTTTCTTTTTACCTTTATCCCCTGTAAGTTTCTGGCTTCTTGTTTATATTTCAGTAGCTCCTTCTGCAAACCAAATATAGTTAGATCAGATGGTAGCATCTGGGTTGCTTCAGAAGCATTACCACATTCTGTCAGTAAGAATATGAAACTCAGATAACCATTCCAAGGAAAATCAACCCTCCACTGAGGCCAAAGGCAGGTCTGGTCCAGGAAAAATTAAAAGCTGACCCATATAAATGAGCAGGACCCATCTCATTCTCTCCTGTGGCACCCACGCTCAGCTGCCCAGTTTCCCAGTTTCAACTGTTCATAATCTTCCTGGCCAAGAAAGAAAATGCCATACATTCCCATAGGTTCATCATTCCTATATTTAGCAATCCTCACCAACAGGGAAACTTAATCATCAATCATCATAATCTAAATCCCTCTCCCTAAAATACATGATATCTCAATACATCTACCTCCAACCTCATGAAGTAATTATCTCACTTTTAATGTCCAGAAAGGGTTACAGAGTTTCGGTTCTCCAAGAGGGTATTGTTCTTTATGGACCAAACAGAAACACATTTGGCCCAATAATAAAATACTTAGCTAACTGTCCCTTAAATATATGCACACGATTGTCATTAGGATAAAGATTTTAGGAGAGGAACACCCATAACTCAGACACTACTCTCTCTTTTCCTATTGCAATCTCTTCAAGAGTTTGGAATTAACATATCTAAAATGGGGATTCTTCACCAGGACTCCACAGATGGGCTCCAAAGTTAGTGTACTCAAAACTCAGGTCAGTGAGTGCTCTCATGCAAATTGCTGGGGAGAGGGTTAATAGCTTCAGTCATATACTTATGACTTCAAAAGAGCTAAAACTCACTGATCTAAAAAAATTCTGGAAAGTATTCATTAATAAAAAAAAGACCATACTGAACTGTTGTTACTAATACTGTACTGTATATTGGAAAACTGTAAGAGAGTAGATCTTAAAAGTTTCCTTTATAAGAAAGAATTTGTAAATATGTTAACTAAGTTTACTGTGATTATTTCACATTATATACATATATTGAATCAACACGTTGTATACCCTGAAACTAATTATGTTATGTCAATTACTTTAAAAATGACCATACTGATAGTAGATCCTTTATTTAAAGTAAAAAGATAAATATGAAACATTTCAAACATATAGAAAGGTATAGATAATAATGACATAGATACCTATTATTCCTTGAGATTAAAAAGGTGTTACTCTTTTACTGTATTTATGATATACCTCTCTCTTTCAATTAAAGACATAATACAGATACAGATAAAGTCTGGAGTCTGCATCTCTCCCTTCTCCCCATTACTCTACTAAAGTTGGTGTGTAATATCCCCAAGATTTTTTCAAAGGGTAAAATGTGCATTTCCTGACATACCTTTAGGTCTTGATTCTCCTCTATACTCTGATCCAGACGACTTTGGATTATAATCTGAATATAAAGCAAAAAGAGATGGTTATATATCTACGCTGTAAAATTCAGAGGTCATTCATCAGCAGATATTTACTGAGCAGCTACTAGATGCTAGCCAGGGTAGAGCGGCTACAGAGAACGGCCTTCCAGTGGATGCATATGCCCTGGGGTCCGAGTAGACGACTACAGGTAAAGTTCAGAATGAGTGTGTGGGTGTTGTGTGCAGAGGGTTTGGGAAATGATAAGAGATGAAGTTCAAGAGGAAAATGGAACAGGATCATGAAGGCCAGGAAGGCTAATGGAGGAACTGATGAAAACGTTTTAGGCAAAAGGATGGCGAAACGAAGTTTGCTTTGAAGTTATTCTTGCTGTTTTAGGGAAAATGAATTAGAGGACAGGAGAGGAATCAGGAAAACCAGTTAGGAGGCCACCAGAATGCTGAAGGCCTGAATTAAGGCAGTACCTATGAAAATGGAGAAAAGCTGGATGAAGATATTTTGAAAGTATACTGATAAAACTTGGTGACTAAATACTGGAGTTGGTTGCCATTTCCTTCTCCAGGGGATCTTTCCAACCCAGGGATCGAACCCATGTCTCCTGCATTGACAGGAGGATTCTTTACTACATCACCTGGAAGCCCTTCAAGTATGGGTGTCAGATTTGTTTTGGGTATTTGGGTACATGGATAGTGATAAAAAACAGAAACTTAAAGGACAAATAGTTTTGAGGGTGGGGAGAGAAGGGAGAGAAAGCTGTTGAATTTAACTCATTGAAATTGAGAGGCCTATGGGACATATGGTAGAGATAACAGGCAGGTGCGTGTTGCCTTTACAAATGTAGAACTCCATGGAGAGAGCTAAAAATAAGTATAAATTTAAATAATTATATAAATGTATGTAAATAAAAAAATAAAAATAAATGTATTTCATGCAGAGCTAGATTTGAGAGGCAACATATGAGACAGGTGGGAAGTGAATGAAGCCATGGCAGCAGGTATTGCCCAGGTGAATGTACAAGACAGGAGAGAGCCCAGAGTAGAGACCTGAGGAGCAGCAACACTTAAGGTGTAGTTGTTTTGGTCACAAAGCTGTGCCCAACTCATCTGCGACCCCATGGACTGTAGCCCACCAAGGTCCTCTATCCATGGGGTTTCCTAGGCAAGAGTACTGGAGTGGGTAGCCATTTCCTTCTCCAGGAGATCTTCCCAGCCAGGGGTTGATTCTGTGTCTCCTGCTTCGGCAGATTCTTTACCTCTGAGCCACCAGGGAAGCCCAAACCTTTAAGGGACCGGAGAAAGAGAGAGGCTTCAAAGGGGATGTGAACTAAGAATGCCGCCTGCCTGCCGTTCATTAAAAAAAGGCAGCCATCAAGCCACCACATTATAGCTGCCCAGGCAGTGAGCCTCGAGGGGACTTGGGGTGGAAACAAAGAATACCGGCATCCGGCAGAAGGAAGACTTTCAGGGTGAGAAAGCACAGGATACTGGCCCCAGGTAGCTGAGCTGCAATCAGAAGATCGACTTCAGGGAGCCCTGACTCTTCCATCTTCTTCTACATAGAAAAGCGCTAAATTCCTTGCGATAGCTGGTTTTCTTTTATTAACAGTGATTTCTGAAGTTCTGACTACCTGGTTTCGTTGCAAAAATTCCTATACTGTCTTGGCTTCCCCCATTCCTCTTTGGAACAGTCTCTCAGAATTATCTGAGATGCTGTTTCCCNAGCGCTAAATTCCTTGCGATAGCTGGTTTTCTTTTATTAACAGTGATTTCTGAAGTTCTGACTACCTGGTTTCGTTGCAAAAATTCCTATACTGTCTTGGCTTCCCCCATTCCTCTTTGGAACAGTCTCTCAGAATTATCTGAGATGCTGTTTCCCAGGCCTAAGTCCTTGGTCCACCGAATAAAACATAACCTTCAACCTTTAGACTGTGCTTTTTTTTTTTTCAGTCAACAGGGACCTGAGTATAAACTCCACGAGGAGAGGGTCTGAGGTTTCATGTGTTGTTCTCGTGTCTCCAGTTCTTTGAAACTGTGTCTGCACATGGTCAGCATGCAATAAATATTTGTGGAAGAAAGGGAAAACAGTCGAAAACTTATGAGGAAAACCAGCAGAGTTGAAGTCAGGGAAGGGAGCATTTTACAAAGGCACAGATGAGGGGCAATGCTAAAAATAAATCAGACACACAGCCAGATTATTCCATGTCCACTCACAAAAGAGGAGCTCACCAACTGTTCCTCGGGATTGACTCCTGGTTCACAGAGGGCCAAGGGCCTCTCCTGTTCATCTTCAGGTAAGGATCCATTGAGCAGTAAGGCCTGGACAACCACAAAGGCAGAAAGAAATTTAACTCCTATCAGATGACAGAGTCTAGAGCTGGGTGGAGTAAGCTTGTCCCAAAATGAAACCACAACTGGGCTTCCTCTGGAAATCAGCCTGATAACTGTAGATCTTTAGATACTGCCAATTGCTCATCATAGATCTGTCTGGATTGCCTTGTGTCTGGCCCATACTCAATGCCTCTTTCATCTCTCTGGATGTACCTGAATCCTCTGCTCCAAGGCTCCTTAGCCCCAGAAAAAATTCTAAAAATAAACGTAATTTTAAGAAGTGACATGGTCGAACCAGAGCTGGCTGTTCAAATTGAATTTTACAAGCTGGAAAGTGAACTAAATGCAGTGCAGAATTATCCTGGCTTAGGAAAGTTTATTATAAGGAATTATTTGGAATACATTTATGAATGTATGTGTATATTTCTGTATGCACTGGCTGCATTAGGGCAGCTTGCAGGATGTTAGATCCCCAAACAGGGGTCAAACCCCAGCCCACAGCGGTGAAAGTGCTGAGTCTTAGCCACTGGACTGCCAGAGATGTAGGTGTATTTGATTCTTGTTTGACTTAGCAATTCTGCATTTTTTGCTCCCTAAAGCATCCTGGATAGAACAAGAAGGAAAACATATCTGCAGAGAGGTTTCCTTATCCATTTCAAGTCTTCACCCTAGGCTTTGTTTTTATTAGAATATGGTGGTGGGCGGGGGACGGGCGGCAGATTTATTCTGAGGCTGCTGCTATTGCTGCTGCTAAGTCGCTTTAGTCATGTCTGACTCTGCGACCCCATGGACGGCAGCCCACCAGGCTCCTCCATCCGTGGGATTTTCCAGGCAAGAGTATTGGAGTGGGGTGCCATTGCCTTCTCCGTATTCTGAGGCTAAGGAAGCTCAAACCTCAGGGCCCCTCACAGGCCTGCTCCTCACAGGGTTCTATATCTAACATCATAGTCATAATCTGTAATCTTATTCTTAAAGAAGGCCCCCCAAGTGGTACACTTTAGAACCCAGAAAACTTGGATCTTCCCCTGAAGGTAGGTATTAGGAGACCTATGGGCTCAATGAAAGATATAAAAATCTATAGCCACTTTGTATACAATTTTTTTTCTCAATCCAGTCCAAAGAGAAGAGATACAGAGATTCTTATTTCAGTAAATATAACACAAATTGTATCACAAATGTTGGCATATAAAAACATTTTACAATCCAGACACTATCGAGTCTACCAAGTACTAATTAAAAAAACAATTTTAGAATTGTTTGGTTCTGGATTTGGTTCTCCCACGGAGTTGTGGCAAGAGGTGTAGACAAGAAAGCACAAGGAGCTGAGGAGAGTGATACTGCAGAAGTCCTGACTCTAAGGGCAAAGTGTTCACAGACTCCATTGAGGAACACTAACCAGTCAGAAGCCCCGGACGTGGCTCAGCATGCAACGGGTTCATCACTCAAAGAGTTAAGGAGCCCAGTGGATGCTATAAGCCCCATTCTATTCTGTAACGGGACTGAATTCTCATTGTGATCATGTGGCTGTGAGTTAAGACTTCTCTGTTTGTGGGGAATATTAGGATGCTGACTTTCTGCCTGTTGATTCTTTTTTTTTTTCTGTCTAATCTGCCATGGGATTTCTCCCAGACTGAAAAATGCAAACCAAACTGAAAACCAAACTGATGGATATCTATGTTCATACAATGAAATGATCCTGAGAAAAACCTGGTTGAATGTAATCCCGAAATTCTTCATGCTTTAATCCTTCCTATTAAAAGCACACACGCACACACATACACACACACACACACACACACACAAATCTATTGCATTAATTAAACCATTCCTACTGGACTGACAGAGAAGAGAACTAAAAGGCAGACATTTAAAAATACAGAGCAAGTGGGAAAAGTGCAACAACTCTCCCTGTGAATGTTTGGGCAGTAAACACCCCTCCAGCGCCTCTCTGGGCTCCTGCAGCAGACAGTGTGTAAATTGTTTTACCACTGCACCAATCCCCCGTTTTCTTTAGGACCCCTTTGTGTCTCCACCCTGTTGCTGGCCGGTTGGGAGCACGCCCTCCACCGCCTGCCGCCTGCCAGAGCCACTCACATAATGTGGGCTTTGTTTATGTGTCCATAAATATTTGACAATTCAGAAGCAGTGCAGTTCTCACCACAAACAGAAAGGAATATTCCTGGGCAATTTCAGGGTCATCAGAACTCTATAAGGCCTCCCCCAAGCAGGGCCAGACACACAAAGGTGGAGGACTAAGGGGGTCATCCAGGCTAGGAACTAAGTCAAGTGGGTCAGTCGGCCTTTGGGGGAGGCTTGCTGGCACAGAAGGTGTAGGAAAAACCGAAGGGCTCAGTTGCCCTTCTCCCTGATCACCGTACCTTGGCGTCCACTTACAAACGCACCGAGGGTGAGCTAAATCCCTTAGCTAGGCTCAGGTGGAGACCTGCGGCATTACCGGCACTTACAGCCCTCCTGATGGTGAATTTCTTGGAGAAAATCTCGATTCTTCACAATTCCATTCTTTAGGGGAAGCTGCCATTGCAGGTCTGTGGCTGCAAATACGGGAGAAACCCACCCACAAAGCAGAGAGCCAGGGTGGGGGTTTGGTAGGGGAGGGTGGATACGGCTCCCAGGCAGAACTCCTAACAGCTGTGCTGTCAACAAGCGTCCAGGAGGCCCGTTTAAGCGAACTCACACGTAAGGTATTTTTCTGCTCTTCGCGTTCTACCCTCTCCATCTAAACTCAGCTCTGACCTCACAGAAAACCGAATCGCTTTATTTTCAACTGATTCTACTGAGTTAAAAAACAACTGGTGCGGGAATTCCCTGGCAGTCCGGGGGTTAAGTGATCCAGGTTCAATCCCTGGTCTGGAAACTAAGATCCCACAAACCTCACAGCATGGTCAAAAACAAACCAAAAAAAAAAAAAAACCACCAACAACTGGTGCACCAAAGACAAACGACAAGGGAAGGAGCTACCTGTAATCCTGATATCATTTTCTTGGCTTCCTCCATTTCTTTTTCCAAATGTTCTTGTTGTTCCAACAGCTGCTCTTCCCATGAAGTCTCCAGGTAGGTCCGGGGGCTGCCTGGTCTCCAGTCCCGGGGTAATGGAGAGTCTGTCTCCTCTATGAGAGGGCAGGAGGGAGTACAGCTCATGGTGAAAAAAACTGAGTTCGGGAGCAAGCCCTCGCCGTCCCCCGCGTTCACAGGGCTGGGTCACCTGCCTTCCGCACCTGCCTCACTGCACAGGCTGGACCCTCCAGCAGGTGGGGGTGTGGGACAGAAGGAACTGGCCACTGACTCCACTAACCACAGGCTCTGGGGAGCAAAGCTGAACTTGGTCGAGGCGGTCCACCCTCTTCAGAACATTAAGGGTTCCCGGGGAACCTGGTAGGGGGCAAGTTTTACTCTTTACTCTAGAACTGGCCCTCCCAGGGCTCGGTCCCTCAAGCGACAAAGAGAGGAGCTGTCAGATCCAATGAAAAGGAGCTTCAGAGGGGAGACCTCAACTCATATTCCTTTGACCATTTGGGGAGGATGGAACCCCTTTCACATATAACATTGTGTGAGTCACAAAAACAGGAAACAGACCAGTATAAGCAAACTCTGTACCTCCCTCTCTCCGGTTTTATTTCCCTGTCTGTACAGTCTCTTTTTCTGACTTCATTGGTAAGAATGCATATTAAAATAAGCCTAATCCCTCTGGGTTGTTGTCTGATTTCATGAGACAACTGTGTGTGGGACCCATGGTGCCCGGCCCAGAGCAAACACTCTGTAAAGACCTCCCTCTCCCTCCCCAGGGTCCCCGGACTTTCTGACTCAGTAACATAACTAACTTTCTGGGTACTGATGCCAGGGCTAGATGGGGTGTGAAATAAGGAAGAATTTAATTCCAGTTTTCCTTCAGAGGACTTCGGTTTCATTATCCCTCTTTCAGGCAAATAAAACTCCTAAGTCATGCACTTTGCTTCTTCCTTGCTTTCCCCTGTGTTTATCTAAGAAAAAGGAGACTGAAACAGAGGAAGGAGAAGTCTAAACAATGTAGCCTTTACACAAAACATGATGCAGGCCTGCTCTCTGCTGTATATTCTCAGACACCTCAGCTCCATGTATTCCTGGCCCCAATTTAAGTTACAGAAGTACTGAAGTTACTTGCATAACACAGAAATGATAAAAACTTTTTACTTGAGCAGGCTTCTGACAGCTCCAAAGTCATCTCCTAATTTCACAGGTGGTCAGCTGTCTACACTGCCGCAGGACATCTGACAGTTTGGACAGCGGAAGTGACAATTTATACCACATCCACTGGCTCCAAAGCACTAGAGCTCTCTAGAATGGACCCTGCATGCACAGGCTATGTGTGGAGACGGCCAGGGAGCTGCTAGTAGACAGTCAGGACCCCCAAACTCTTCATGCTGAGGGCTGCTCCTTGAGCCACCCGAGGCAGGCTGAGAATATAGTACCTGTTCTGTTCTCTACTCCTTCGGAGGGAATAATCACGAAATCTGCCTTCTCCTCCGACTGGGTTATAACGGATTCGCTCTTTGCACTGTGGATAGGACTGGGGGAAGTCAGGCTGTGACCGAAGGAAAAAGAAGAGAAACAATTATTGCAAACAGTTGTTTAGAAGCCAACTTTCCTAATTTATTCCAGAGATGGGTTCTTATTCATCTAACTCCTACTGCCTAACACAGTGCCTGGCCCACAGTAAGAAGAAATACTTGTTGAACGAATGATGAACTTGTTAAAGGAATGAAATGAATGCTGAATGACCCATCCCAGGAAGCTTCCACAACAAAGTTGCCTTTAAGCTTAATTCAATAAGAGATTTATCAAACTGGTGGATAATGCAGCATTTGAAAGAACTCCACTTTTGTTTGGCTTGGCTTTTTGTTTTTGTCCTTCACTTGCCACCACCACCACCTCCTCCATCATGATCCCTGGGCCCAAGTTCAGAGACTGATGGACTATGCATTTTAGTAGTTTTGTGAGCTGGCAGAAAAATATATTTCTAATACATTGATCTATCACAGACACGTGCAATACCAGCAGAGTAATCATGGCAGATCTGGGCTGCTCCCAAAGGCAGAGACAAGGTGAAGGGTGCCTCAAAGGGAAAAAACTACAGAGTGTGGACAGTGCCAGGCTGAGCAAAGCGTAGTGCTATATCAACAAGGCTAGGATGTGATACAGAAAAGGGTGTACTATCTCAAGGGGACAAGACCTGCCAAGGGACAATAAAGGTTTACTTGATTTACTGCCAAGAGTTATTCATATCTCTGCCACACTAATTTTTAAATTGTCAGAGGGCTTCCCTGGTGGTCTAGTGGGTGGGAGTCCACCTGCCAATGCAGGGGACAAGGGTTCGATCCCCATTTGCGGAAGATTCCACATGCCCGGAGCAACTAAGCCTGTGTATCACAACTACTGAGCCTGTCCTCTAGGTCCCAGGAGCTGCAACTACTGAATCCCGAGCACCCTAGAGACAGTGCTCCGCAACAAGAGAAGCCACCACAATGAGAAACCCAAGCACCGCAACCAAAGAGGAGCTCCCACCCGCCCCAACCAGAGAAAGCCTGAGCGGCAGCGTAGACCCAGCATGACAAAACAACAAATAAATAAATCTTTTTTTAAAAACTGTCATCAGAAATCTTGCAACAGTTCTTAAATTCTAGTATAACTACTAGCTTTGGAAGGAACGGTTTGCATTTGGGAGGACGCAGAATTTTAAATCTCCAAAAGCAAATCTACAGGATATAATGGAATGCGAGGCTGACACTGCCGTCTGAAGAGCCCTCTTTCTTTGCACCCACCTTGAGAACATCAGCACCAAAACAATCTCAGGGGTTGTGGGGTCTGCAGGCCCACCCCCCTCTCAGGAATTCTTTCCAAGTCCATCACCCAGACAACAGTGAAAGTGTCTTGGATTCACTGACCCACTTAATGTGCCCCTGAAGTCTCCCAGGCTAATCCTCACAGCCACGATCAGGAGTTAACATTTCATCTTCCTAGAAACCACGAAAAACAAGAGCCAAGCACAGTGGAGGCAGCCAGCGATTTCAAAAAGCTCTGAAGCAGCCTGAGGACTAGTGTCTCAACCTCCTCAGTGTCCCGGGTTTTGGGATTTGGTGGGAATGACCTCAACCAGTAATATACTCTCATCCTTATCAGAACCATAGGGGAAAAAAAGTTGTCTTTTGCTCCTGCAAATTAAAAAATGTGTCACTTAACAATATCTACAAATTTACAACCCAAACAGGCAGACAGGTGGAGAAAGGCAAGAAGTGCTATTTAGAAAAGGAAATTGCTCCAGGGAACTCTTATCCATCTCTCACCAGGTAGGCAATCTGACTTCCAGCCAACATGAATCAGCTGCTGGAAAAGCACCAGTCTAGGGCTACCATTCACAAGAAGAATAGATTTTTGCTCTTCAGGCCTCAGCCTTCACCTTCTTATAGAAATAGGGATCCGAGTGCAGAAAGAGGCCTGCACCCCAGCTGCTCCTCTTTGAGAAATGGTAAGACCACACTTTCCCCGCTGACTAGGCGCTGTGGCTGACAGGTGCTCCTGCCTGCATCTGGCTGGACCACAGTGGATACGTGTGAGACGAAGGGGGTGGGGGTGGGAGGAGTGGTGTGAACCTAGGATGCGGGGAAAACTGCTTTCCTGAGAGCTCACGCATGCTCAGCTAGATCAGCTCAGCGGCTCCCNTAACGGGTCTGAGAAGCAACAGGCGAGCAGTCAGGCAAGGCTTTGCCAGGATGTCTGTCAAGGAGCAGGGAGAGGGGACCAGACGTAAGGGGCTATCTTCTGAACCACTCTTCTCTCCCGAGTCACATCCCGGGTGTCTCCTGGCCTTCACGGATCACTGATACATTAGGTGGGCCTTCCCTCTGCGTGCGGGTTGCGAGGAGGAGCAGGGCAGAATGTCCCGGACCCTTCTGGGTGCCAACTGAACATCCCAAAGAGGTGAGAGGGTGGCCGAGAAGAAAACGACCAAATCAGGAAGAAGAGAGAGGAAAGCCAACTGTTCTCTGAACGCTCTCCTAGAAAACGGTCACTGCCAGCCACTGCAGCCCGATTTCCAGCAGCCCCGAATTCACACTGTCTCCTACCCTGCCCCCAGTCTTGCGTTCTGCCAGACAGGAAGGAAGCAGGTGCTCTCAGGAAAAAAATCCAGACTTTTTTTGTTTTCCTCTGACTCTGGCAAGCACTATCAGTCACAGGAAAGTAAAAGGCCTGTAGCCATACAGGAAGCAATAGATCTCATTGTACCACAGAATATCTTTTGATTCTGTACCAAGTGATAGTGCAAGCAGAAGCAAGGAAAAACTGGTTTAGATTCTCAATAAAAGCACATCTATTGCTGAATGGACACAAGGTTCCCTTCTGGGGTGATGCAAATCTCTCTGAACGGGATAGAGGTGATGGTTGCACAATATTAATGAAGGTGCTCCATACCACTGAATCATACGCTTTAGAATGATTAATGGTTAACTTAATGTTGTGTGAATTTTGAAAATAAAAAATTTATTAAATGTGAAAATTAAACATCAAGCAAGGTTACCAGTATATTAAAATGATGGAAATAATTCTATTTAATTTCCAAGCAAATTAGAAAATGGCCCATCAAATTAAGATAGAATTTTATGAAGAAAAGAAATAGGAGGAAGAAAACAAAGACACAGAAAATACACACATGTCAGACAAAGAACAATTAGGCTTAACTGGAACAGATTAATCTGGGTTGATGAGAGAAAAGGTCCTAAGAGCATAAATTAAATATGATTCTGCAATGAAATTAGTAAATAAGATAAAAACATCTGGGGATGTGTTTACAGGAGCATGATTTACGTAAGCCAGGAAAATAGTCTTTCTCTGCCACCATACTTGGCATTGATCAGGCTTTTATCAGCACACTGTGTCCTGTTTTGGTCTCTGCAATTGGCTCTAAGGGATATAGACAGCCTTTCAGCTACAGTCACTCACATTGCTAGCCCATTCAAATGTGTACTAATCTGCCACAATTCCCAGCCCTACAAAGGAAAGCTGGAAACAGTCTTAAAGCACTAAGGCAACTCTGCTCATTTCCTCTTTCTACGAGCTTTATACAACCTTCTCAGGCACAAAGACAGCGTAATGGAACTGGCTCTCATAAACACTGGCAGCTGATAAATAAATATCAAAAAGATCCAGCTGGGCGCTGACAGGTCCCAGTCATGCCCCCACGTGGACACAGCTAAGCCCTAGCACTGGTATGCGGGAAATTCACAAGCATCTCACCCTGCCCTCTTGCCAGCACAAAACCACAAAAAGGCCGTGCTGAGGGTTACCCCTTGTGAGCCACACATAAACTGAGGGAAAAGGAGAGACTTTAGTGCCTTATTGCCTGTTGCGTGGGTACCTGAAGCTGCCAACCCTGAGAACCTCCATGAATTGAGGACTGTAGTGATGAAGAATCTCAGGCCGCGTACCTGGAGCAGCTGGACTCAGACGGGGACCTCTGCTGTCCTTCATACTGCTGCACCAGGGCTCGCACACTCCAGCATGGATTCTCAATCTCCTCATCCATGCTGCTGTTCCTAAAGTCGGAGGGCACCAATAAAGGAGAGGGTATCAGTCCTTCAGGCCCACCCACGAACTACTGATAGATGCCACTCTGGGACTGCTGTGGGTAAAAAGACAGACGAGGCAAAGCCCCTGCCTTTAAGACATTTGAAACCTGGCAAGGAAGGTAGAGAAACCAATAAATTCACCAATTTTTGCAACACCTCAGACACACAATCCACAAAGCATCTCCTGCCATGACTCTCTGGGATACCCAAACTTCAGGATACACACCAGGGAAACACTCGGGGGTGAATCAGGATGGTGCTCCCACATACCTCCCAGTGCAGAAAACACACAGTGCCAGAAGAATATGTTTAAAACTCTGGCACCAGAGAAAAGAATTACATAAATGATTCCTTTACATTCTGCTAAAGTCAAAATGTGTACGTGCCGCGCATGCCAAGTCGCTTAAGTCGTGCCCGATTCTTTGTGATCCCAAGCACTGCAGTCCGCCAGGCTCCTCTGTCCATGGGATCCTCCAGGTAAGAATACTGGAGTGGGTTGCCATGCCCTTCTCCAAAAGTCAAAATAAACATGTCTAAAAGAAAGGTGGTGGGTTTTTTTCCCCTCTTTTGGAGCACCCTCTCTAACCTCCACTCCATACCCTTTTCTGCAATGTGGGCTGTTTAGGTGATATTTCCATCTACGGCACCATCATCATTTAAGGGAAGAAATATCAGCGCAGGTCGATTCCCATCCCCAGATTTCCATCCTTACCTCTGTCGGTATCGAAAGACATCCCGCCCCGACCGCGACATGTCGTGACACACATCGGCCAGAGCAGCGGCTGCTCCCTGGGCCACAGCAGTGGCACAGTGAGGCTGGTGAGTCTGCAGTTGGGCTCCAGCATCCCGTCCTTGGCTCACTGTCCTGCTGGAGCCAGGTTTGAAATGAGCTGCCAAGGCCAGGATCAGCCTCATGATAGACTTCAGGTTGCCTTCCACGATATCTGAGGATCAGAACAGACCAAGAGGTCCTAAGAGGGAAGCGGAGTGCTGAGGATGTACTTAGTTCCTATGCATCTGCTCCTGCTGCTAAGTCGCTTCAGTCGTGTCCGACTCTGTGCAACCCCATAGACGGCAGCCCACCAGGCTCCTCCATCTCTGGGATTCTCCAGGCAAGAACACTGGAGTGGGTTGCCATTTCCTTCTCCAATGCATGAAAGGGAAAAGGGAAAGTGAAGTCGCCCAGTCGTGTCCGACTCTTTGTAACCCCATGGACTGCAGCCTACCAGGCTCCTCTGTCCCTGGGATTTTCCAGGCAAGAGTACTAGAGTGTCTGCTAGGGAACAGGAAAGCAAGGCAGTCAAGCTCTCTGTCCTCACAAAGCCGTGTTCAATAGGGAGACTGAAGATTTAAAGCAATGACCATAAAGTGTAATAACATAAAGTGAAGTCACTCAGTTGTGTCCAGCTCTTTGTGACCCCATGAGAGGCTCCTCTGTCCATGGGATTTTCCAGGAAAGAATACTGGAGTGGGTTGCCATTTCCTTCATACAATAGGAAAAATACAAGATTCTTTGGGAGCTCAGAGGAGAAGCATCTGTCTAGTTTAGAGGGCTCAGGGAAGGATTCCCAGACAAGGTGAGTCCTAAACTGAGGCTTGACTGACCAACAGAGGTTCATCAGATGAGGAAAGAGAAGGAAAAAAGTATTCCAAAAAGAGGGAACAGCAGACATGAAGGTCTAGATGCCATTCAGTATGGGAGCCACTAGCCACATGTAGCTGTTGTGCACTTAAAAGGCAGCAGTGGCCTTAACTGAAATGTGCTGTGACTGTACTTAGCACACACACAAAAAACTGAATGAAAAATCTCATGAGATTTAGTATAAAAAAATAGAATACAAAATATCTCACTGATAGTTTTTTACACTGATTATATGTTGAGCTGATAATATTCTGGATATGCATGCATGCCTGCTAAGCCACTTCAGTCGTATCCAACTCTTTGAGACCCCATGGGCTGTAGCCCACCAGGTTCCTCTGTCCATGGGGCTTCTCCAGGTAAGAATACTGGTGTGGGATTGCCATTTCTTTCTCCAGGGGATCTTCCCAACCAAGGGATCAAACCTGGGTCTCCTGCTTTGCGGGTGGATTCTTTACTGACGGAGCCACCAGGGAAGCCCTTATTTTGGATACATGGGTTAAATAAATTATTAAAATTAATTCCCCTGATTTATTTTGTAATGTGACTATCTAGACATCTTCAAATCAAGAATGTGACTTACTTTATATTTCTATGGCACACAATGGAAGAGGTTCAGAGTTCAGGGGGAGAGGGGGAAAGACGAGGGGGATGAAGTGGCGGTCAGGTCATAAAGGGCATAGTAAGCCAGAGAAAACACTCTGGATTTTATCCTAAGGGCCCTCAGGTACAGAGGAATGGCATGAGCATATCGTACTCTTAGAAAGATCATTCTGGCTGCAGTGTGGAGAGCAGACGGGAGCGGGACAGAAATGGATGCGGTGGGACTAATTAGAAAGCGGTTGCACTTCTCCAGGTAAAAGACAATGATGTCCTGAACAACTGTTCCCTCAAAATAGCTGACTTTAATGGGCCAGATCCCCAAGCCCACTCCTCACGGGGCCTGGATCAGAGAAATATCTGACATTCTAAATTTTGTCCTAGAAAAAAAAAGAGAGAGAGAAAGGCAGACAGAAAATAACATAATGGGTCTGGTTAATGTCAGAAAATAGACAAAACTGTATTTTTTTCAGCTTCACAGCCTTTTAAATAGGTAAGGCTTCCAAAAGGATTGATTGATACCTGCTACAGGCCATTCTCAATGGTCAGTAACTGCCCCTGCCTGAATGAGCCCAACACAGAGAACACTAACAACACGGAAAGGAGGGCTCGCTCCTACCTCTGTTCTCGTCAGAGCCACAGGCAATCAGGCCCAGAAACTGAGGCTGAAACAAACCAGATTATAATCAGTTCCAGAGTCAGTGAGAGGACCAGAGAGCCTGTGCCTTCTTAGGACAGCTACGTCATTTCTCCCCTGCAGCCTGGGCTCAAACTGCAATGAGAGCTGTCCTTCATCTGGCCCTGTGGCTCCAGGAAAGGGCATATGCAGAGGTGAAAGAGCTTTTTGATCCTGCCTGGAGATGTCCTGTGATGTTCAAAAAAAACTGCTATCAAATATTTCCCTTCTGGAAAACTGGATAGAAGAAAGTAGGCTATTATGATCTGAGATCATAACTGTCATGAAACACTAGGAACACACAAAAATATCATCTATCTTCATGTTTGATACCTTAAACAAGATGTTCTAAAATTAACTAGAACATTAGTTAGTTGTCATTTCTTTTCTGTTAATTTTCCTACACACACTCAAGAAAAACTTCATTCAGCTAAAATGAAGAGCTTCTACCTTCACCCTGGTCTCCAAAGCACCTAGATTTTGGTAATTATTCCACCCCAAGAGGATGACTTTCCTTATGCGGAAAAAGATGTGAGGTCATCAGCCTAATCCTACTGCAGTCTCCTCCGAGCCCTCAGCTACACTGTGGACCGTTCTTCTGAAGGTGGCAATCCCCAGGTAAAGATGAGTGTACTCAGCCACCACGGACAGAAGGAAGCACTGACCTTTGGCTGAAGTCTGGTGCATACGAATCTTTTTGGAGGCTACAAACTGTAACACTTTTTCCACATTATTCTTCATCTCTTGTTGGTTACTGGGACTCAGCTGTACCCCACTCAGCTTTTCTCCTGCTGTTAGAAGAGAGAAAATACATGAAGTTATGGAGAGGAGTACTATCACAGTTTCATAGTAGCCAGACACAGAATATTTGATGTAAACACTAACATTATCTATAAATATGTAAGGGAGTTAGGCTTTCGTGTTTGTAATCTGGATGGGAAATAGGAAAATCAAAGCATTCTGGAGCGTCTTCGAATTTTCACATCTATTCCCTGGGGCCTGTGAAGTTTCTATGTGTACATTTATTCATTCAACAAATATTCACTGAGCACCCACTGTGTGCCTGGCACTGTTTGAGGCACCAGAGAAAGAGCAGTGATGAAGACATTGTCTGTCTTTCCTTTCATCATAGAGTTTATATCTGCAGGGATGAGAGATGGCCAAGGTAACAGATAAACGTTTGACATAATTTCAGGTAGAGCTAAGTGCCGTGCTGTGCTAGTCACGTCTGGCTCTTGGCGACCCCAAGGACTGGGGTCCGCCAGGCTCCTCTCTCCACGAGACTTCCCAGGCAAGAATACTCAAGGTGGGGTGTACCATTTCCTACTTCAGTGGATCTTCCCCACCAAGGGATCGAACCCGGGTCTCTTGTGTCTCCTGTGCTGGCCTGCAGATTCTTTACAACTAGCACCACCTGGGAAGCCCAGTGATAAGTACTATGAGGAAAAACAAAAACGAGTAACCATGGTCTGTCTGATAACACATTTGGGCGGAGACTTGAATAAAATCAGAGAGGAAAAGAGTTGCAGAGGTAGCACTCCAGGCTGAGGAACCATAAGCACCAACACCAAGGCGGGAATGAGATCAGCCTATCTGAGAAACAGCAACAAGACCCTATGGCTGGAGTGGAGAGAGCAAGGAGTCAAGTTCTAGGACAGAGAGGTAAGCAAGGCCAGGTCATGTGGGGCTTTGGGAACTAGAGCAAAAGAGCAAAGACCTTGAATTTTATTCTATATGTAATGGGCAGAAAATGCAGGCTTGGAGGTAAGGGAGTTCAGTTCAGTTCAGTTCAGTCACTCAGTTGTGTCCGACTCTTTGCCACCCCATGGACTACAGCATGCCAGGCTTCCCCGTCCATCACCAACTCTCAGAGCTTGCTCAAATCATGTGCATCAAGTTGGTGATGCCATCCAACCATCTCATCCTCTGTCGTCCCCTTCTCCTCCCACCTTCAATCTTTCCCAGCATCAGGATCTTTTCCAATGAGTCAGTTCTTCACATCATGTGGCCAAAGTACTGGAGTTTCAGCTTTAGCATCAGTCCTTCCAGTATATATTCAGGACTGATTTTCTTTATGACTGACTAGTTTGATCCCCTTGCAGTCCAAGGGACTCTCAAGAGTCTTCTCCAACAACTCAGCTCAAAGGCATCAATTCTTCGGCGTTCAGCTTTCTTTATAGTCCAATTCTCACATCCATAAATGACCACTGGAAAAACCATAGTCTTGAACTAGACAGACCTTTGTTGGCAGAGTAATGTCTCTGATTTTGAATATGCTATCTAGGTTGGTCATAGCTTTTCTTCCAAGGAGCAAGCATCTTTTAATTTCATGGCTGCAGTCACCATCTGCATTGATTTTGGAGTCCAAGAAAATAAAGTTTGTCACTGTTTCCATTGTTTCTCCATCTATTTGCCATGGAGTGATGGAACCAGATGCCATGATCTTCGTTTTTTGAATGTTGAGTTTTAAGCCAGCTTTTTCACTCTCCTCTTTCACTTTCATCAAGTCTCTCTAGTTCTTCTTCCCTTTCTGCCATAAGGGTGGTATCATTTGCATATCTGAGGTTACTGATATTTCTCTCGCCAATCTTGATTCCAGCTTGTGCTTCATCCAGCCCGGTATGTACTCTGCATATAAGTTAAATAAGCCAGGTAATGATATACAGCCTTGACGTACTCCTTTCCCGATTTGGAACCAGTCTGTTGTTCCATGTTTGGTTCTAACTGTTGATTCTTGACCTACAGATTTCCCAGGAGGCAGGTAAGGTGGTCTGGTATTCCCATCTCTTTCAGAATTTTCCACAGTTTGTTGTGATCTACACAGTCAAAAGCTTTGGCATACTCAATAAAGCAGATGTTTTTCTGGAATTCTCTTGCTTTTTATATGATCCAGTGGATGTTGACAATTTGATCTCTGGTTCCTCTGTCTTTTCTAAATCCAGCTTGAACATCTGGAAGTCCACACAGTTCACATTCTATTGATGCCTGGCTTGAATAATTTTGAGCATTACTTTGCTAGCATGTGAGATGAGTTACCTGACCCGCTTGAGGCTTTTAAAAGTTGACTTCATGTGGACATAGATTCTGTGAAGAGGAAACAGGGAGATCTGTTAGAAAGGAAATGAAAATAGTCAAGTGAGAGATAATGATGGTTTGGGAAGAAGCTGAGAGGTGAAAAGTGAGATACCAGGTACATTTTTAATATAAAGCAAACAGCACATGTGAAGGACTGAATACGATAGATGAGAAAAAGAATAATTAAAGACAACTTCTAAGTGTTCTGCTTTAACAACTGAGGGAATGGTACTGTGATGTGTTAGTCAGATGAAGGATCTCAGAGGACAGAGGGATCAGTGGCGTGAAGGAAAAGTTCTGATTAGGACACATGAAGTGAGAGTTGCATTTTAGACATCCAAGCAGAGAAGTTGAATAGGAAGCTGATATTCAAACCCAGAACTCAAGGAAAAGCTTAGGGCTAAAGAGTCAAATTTGGGAAGAGACCACTTAGGGATGGAGAATATACAAAAGAACTAAGGTCTGAACCTCTAAGGAGAATTTCCAACATTTAGAGGTCAGGAGGGCTTCCCAGGTGGTGCGGTTGGTAAAGAATCCACCTGCCACTGCAGAAGACGCAAGAGACACGGGTTCAATCCCTGGGTCGGGAAGATCCTCTAGAGTAGGAAGTGGCTACCCATTTCAGTATTCTTGCCTGGAAAATTCCATGGACGAAGGAGACCAGCGGGCTACAGTTGATGGGATCACAAAGAGTCAGACCTGATTACACACACACACACACACACACACACACACACACACACACACACACGAGGAAGCCAGCAGAGCAAACAGGAAAGGCCAGTAAGGAAGGGGGAAAACTTCAAGGAGACCGAGGGAAGATGTTTGGAGGAGGAGGGAGTGATCCACTGTGTCAAGTTCTGCTAAGTTGAATAAAATGAGGACTGAGCCGTGGCCACGGGATTTGACAGAGCTGAGCTGTGATCTCAAGGAGAACAGTTTCAGGGGCATAGTAGTAGGATCAAAAGCTCAGTGAGGGCCAGCTCAAGAAAGAACGCAATCTAAAGTAGTGAATTCAGAGAGATTTTCTCTATAGCCAAGTTGCAACAGAATGCAGGATTTAAGAAGCTGGGTTTTGAAAAACAAGAATACACATTCATATTGCCTGTATATGCACCATTAAATATCTCTGGAAAGAAAAGCCAGAAACTGCTAACACTGGCTGCCTCCAGAAAGAACAAGTAACTGGCAAGGGGACAGATGGGGGAAATGGCTTTTGATTTTCTATCTTCTTGTGCTGTCTGGATTTTCTAACTGATTATATTTCCAGAATAATCTGTTCAAATGAGTGAAAAATTAAAAGTTGAAAATTAGTTTTGGAATTTAAGTATATCTAGGTTTGTACCTCTGCTTTACCACTATCCTGTGACCTTGCTAAGTTGCTTAAGGACTTACCTGGTGGCTCAGACAGTAAAGAATCTGCCTGCAATGCAGGAGAAAACCTGGGTTCTGGGTTGGGAAGATTCCTTGGAGAAGGGAAAGGCTACCCACTCCAGTATTCTTGCCTGGAAAATTCCATGGACAGACCTTTCTAAATCTCAAAAAATTAAGTAAAATACTTAAATGCTATCCATTATCATAAATCAGTCAAAGTAGCGTGTTTAGCAATGCTTGATATATATGTACATACACACATATGTGTGTGCAAAAGTGCTCCTGGAAATGGGGGTAATATTATGTTTTTCAAACGTTGATGATTAAGTAAAATTAAATGAGACAGTGTTCAATACACAGTAGCTGCTGTTACTATTATCATGGTTATTATCACTATAAGTAAATAATGAACACATGAGCTGTCTGAATGAGGTATTTCTGGACAGGCTGCCTAATGCAAGCCTGCCTTCTTACATATCACTCAAACCCACATCCCTCAAATATGTCAATGAATGTTTGAGTACCTGTTATATGTCTGGCACTTGGTTAAGGATTGCGGAAACGGGGGGCGGGAGGGAGGAATTACACTGTACTTGCTCTTAAAGAGCTCAATCTATCCTGGAGAGGTAGATAATAAGCAATTATCATTTGGTGAGAGAAATAATAAGAGGTGTGGACAAATGCTGTGGAAATTAGGTTATGATACCATCTAGTAAGAATGACAGGCATCAACTCTTGGGCTTCACGGAAACAAGGTCTTCTTATCTTAGTTGGGTCCTTTTGTTGGTAACACACTTTCTTTTTGCCTGGCTGCCACTTCTCTTTCCAGTCTGTGTAGACATCAGATCTTCTGGCAAGCCATCCTAGAATCCCTAACAGTGGGTTAGGTGCCCACCCTCTGCTCTTATCTGTGCTTGCCCCATCACAGTACTAAGGACATTACTGGAAGTGATGTACTTAGTACTTTGCTCTCCAGTCTTTCCAACTAGATTGGGAGACTCTTGAGAGCCATGACTGTGCTCCTCATCACACTCCCAAGGTTTAATACAGCACCTGGAATACAGTGTTTACTGACTAATAAATAAATTAATTAACCTTGGGCAAGTATCTTAAGTCTTCCCTACTTTCATTTCCATGAGACTTTAAAGAAGTAGCTCAGTCGGTAAAGAACCCGCCTGCCAATGCAGGAGACCAGGGTTCAATCCCTGGGTGGGGAAGAATGCCTGGAGGAGAAAATGGCAACCCACTCCACTATTCTTGCCTGGGAAATCTCATGAACAGAGGAGCCTGGCAGGCTACAGTACATGGGGTCACAAGAGTTGGACACAACTTGGAGACTAAACCACCACCAAAAATCTGCTCTGAAGGGCACATGGAGGGTAAAAAGGCCATGCTCTGGTTTAAGCTAGCATCAGAGTCAACCATCAGAGTCAACCGACCAACAATCTCAATGAGATACGCCAGGATCACCCCATCCCGGAGATCTTGTCGCAGGTCCTGCACTGGCTTCACCGCTGGCCTCTTCTTCAGCTGTGCGTTCACCCAGGCCACATACGCCTGCAGCTGTTGCTGGAAAATGAAAGTGGGAGATAAGGAAAGGTGGCATGTTACTTATATCCTCTTCCCTGCACCCTCTAAGGCAGCACTGGAGACTGGGTGATCTATCCCGACTTCCCAGGTGGCCCAGTGATAAAGAATTCGCCTGCCAATACAGAAGTTGCAAAAGACACGGGTTCAATCTCTGGGTGAAGAAGATCCCCTGGAGCAGGAAATGGCAACCCGCTCCAGAATTCTTGCCTGGACATTTCCATGCACAGAGGAGCCTGGCAGGCTATAGTTTATGGGGTCGCAAAGACTTGCAGACAACTGAGCAACTGAGAAGTCTATACCCAGAGGGAGGAAGAGAAGGTTTTAAGGAAAGAAAGCTGGTCAGACATGGAGTACGCTCTAAAATTCTCTGGTTTTATGCTAGTCTCCGAGATGAGCTACCCTCTGACTCAGGTGGTGGTGTGAGCATACGCAGAAGAGAGTTTCAGCGACAATGACTCCTGCTTTCCTTGACTTTAGCTCTGGACCAGGAATAAAGCCAGGCCAGAAGCACAGCCCATTTTCAAGTGTGATGAGAGCTGCCAGTGCCCCCACTGTGCTTCCCAGGAACAATCTCTCCTGTCCCGTGTGCACATTGGCCTGTGACATTCCTAAGAACTGATCCTGGGGAGCTAGGAATCCACAGTTAAACCGATCTCAGAACTGCCTCTCATAGCTGCTTTCTTCACAAAGAGATTTAACTGAAATCAACCCAGATTTATCCTCCTGAGCCCATAATCCTGGGATTGCTACAGAGTTAGCTTTAATCCAGGCTTTATGTTGTCAAAGAGGATCTGGTTACCTGAAACCTGCACAAAGAAAGAAAAAGAAGGGCTAGGATGAGCAGAGTTCCTGAAGACTGAGGTCGGGGTCGGGGGAGCCTTCATTTTTTTTTTTTTTTTCAGACAACACTTATGGTCCAGTACCATCAGAAACCTGTCAGACTCAGGCAGGACACATAACTCATGGCAACACTTAGATAACCTTTCACATTCCATTTTAAACAGGATTTGTATATTCAGGTGTTCATTCTGATTATTCGGGCACTAAATATCAAAACAGCACAAGAGCAAGGTCATAGTACAGGCAGCAGTTCTGGCTGATGTCTGTAGAAGCCCAAGACTCTGAACCTGAGAATTAAATTCAAGGGGCTGCACTCAATATGCCAGCAAATTTGGAAAACTCAGCAGTGGCCACAGGACTGGAAAAGGTCAGCTTTCATTCCAATTCCAAAGAAAAGCAATGCCAAAGAATGCTCAAACTACCACACAATTGCACTCATCTCACATGCTAGTAAAGTAATGCTCAAAATTCNCAGCACCATCACCAGGGGCCTCTCAGAAAAGCAGACGCTCACGTGTCACTGTGAATCCACACATTTCAAATGCAGTAGGACAGAATACGCAGAATAGAATGGAAATGCAGAATCTCAAACTCTGCTCCAGTTCTAATGAATTAGAATCTGTATTTTTACAAGATCCCCTCATCTTGTATTTTCTCTCCTCCAGCTCTGTCATCAGCTATTTGTCAAAATAAATCACTTTTGGCTCCTCTTGTTGGAGAGTGGTTTTCAGAAATCAAAATTTGGGCATGAGGTATACTCATCCCACTGGGGTAACATTCTGGGCCCTCTCAGGATTAGAGTAGGAAATACAGGTATGTATCACACCTAGACACATACTTCCATCTACTTATCTTGACAGACAGATGGAGAAATAGACCATGAATTATCCTGATCCTGCCTCTAGCCCAGCACCACAGGGTTCATCTCTCTTTTTCCTTTTCCTTATTGGTAACTCCTTTTTCCCCGAAGTGAGAAACCTGACTCTATCCACAATATATTTACAAGTATTTCCTCAGTCCTAGAAAACACATCAAAATTTGACTTGCTAATCCATACCTTGTATGGATTAGTATAGTCATTTTAAAAAATATTTGTTTATCTATTGGGCTATGCCAGGTCACAGAAAAATAAATTTACTAGCCAGAAATTGATATTCAAGTATATAGTCCTTTTTGTCTTTAGCCTTACAGTGTACACTCAAAATACTGATTCCAAAGTGACTTAGGTTAATTCTTTTCTTTCCTCTGCCTTCAGTGTGGTTATGTTATTAATTTGTAATACAGTTAAGTATATTTATTACAATTGGTAGACCATTTTGGGTTGTCCTAACATTTTTGTTGATTTTAATTAATTTGGGGGCAGGAGAAAGATTAACATGATTCTAAAAGTCAGAGCTATAGAAAAACATACATTCAGAAGTGTCATACCTCCATCTTTCTCTCTACTCCATTCCCTTTTCTCTAGTCTTTCCACCCTATTCCTATGCACTCCCATAGATAACCAATCTGATTCGATCTATGTTATCTGGAAAAAAGGATATATGTATATTTTATTTATTTCCCTTTTCTTATGTGAAAAATAGCATAGTAATTTTTTTTTAAACTGGGCCCTGCTGGGTCTTGGTTGCAGCATGTGGGATCTTCAAATTTCATTGCATGTGGGATCTAGTTCCCTGGCCAGGGACCAAACCCAGGTCCCCTGCATTGGGAGTTTGCAGTCTTAGCCACTGGGTACCAGGGAAGTTCCCAAAATAGCATGAAGCACTGATATTCCCTGATGGCTCAGATGGTAAAGTATCTGCCTGCAATGCAGAGACCCAGGTTCAAGATTGGGTTGGGAAGATCCCCTGGAGGAGGGCATGGCAACCCACTTCAGTATTCTTGCCTGGAGAATTCCATGGACAGAGGAGCCTGGTGAGCTGCAGTCCATGGGGTCGCAAAGAGTCAGACACAACTGACACACACACATTCTTTTTACACCTGCATTTTTCACTTCACTTCAATTAATATTTGCTTAGTATATTCTGGAAATCATTCCATATTGGTCTAGAAATCTTCCTTATTTTATAGCTACATGGTACTCCATTATGTAGATATATCATAATTTAGTCAATCAGTCTTCTATATATAGGAATTCAGGGTTCTTTTTTCAATATTTTGCAGGTACAAACAGTGCAGCAATGAATAACATAATGCATATATATTTTCATGTTGATCAAGGTCTATCTTCAGGGTAGATTCAAAGAAGATGGCTAGGTAAATATAGATAATTAAATAGATAACTTCATTAAGTACTGCCAAATTCCCGACCAAAAGCATTGTATCTATTTGCAGTCCCATCAGCAATGCATGAGAGCGCATTTTCCCACAGTCTTGCCAATAGAATATGTTGTCAACACTTTTAAATTTTTGCTAATATTATAGGTGACAAATTGTATCTTAGTGCTGTTTAAATTTCTTTAGTTATGAATTTGAGCCTCTTTTGGTAGGTTTAAGAATTCAATTTAAATTCACCCTTATCTTTATATATTTTGTACATGTACATGAATTATCTGTTCACATCTCTCCCATTTTTCTATTTTTGTACCTTCATTTTAAGAGCTCTTTATGTATTAGAAATGTTGCCCTTTTGTCTTTGATATATGTTGCAGAGATTTCCCAGTTTGTCAGTGATCTCTCTTTGGGGATATTTATATTTATTTATTTGGCTGCCTTCCTGGTGGTGCAGCAGTAAAGAATCCACCTGCCAACTCAGGAGACTCAGGTTTGATCCCTGGGTCAGGGAGAATGGCAACCCACAAGTATTCTTGCCTGGAGAATCCCATGGATAGAGGAGCCTGGCGGGCTACAGTCCACAGGGTTGGCAGAGTCGGACACGATTGAGCGACTGAGCACACACACATTTCTTCAGCTGTGCTGGGTCTCAGTTGCAGCACATGGGGTCTTCAGTTGAGGCACACAGGAACTTTTAGTTGCAGTATGTGGGATCTGGATTCTGACCAGGGATTGAACCCAGGCCTCCTGCATTGGCAGTGTGCAGTCTTAGCCCTGGAACACCAGGGAAGTCCCTCTCCGTCATCTTTTGACTTAGTTTATGGTGGTTTTCTGGCTATGAAAAGGATTTTGTTTTTATATAATCAAATTACCGATATTTCATCCCTCTGAATTTTGAGTGATGGCTAGAAAGGCTTTCCCTACACTAACATGAAAGAAGAATTCATTTCTGCTTTTTCTTTATGGTTTCAAAATTGCTTACATTTAGATCCCTGTTCCATCTGGAATTTATTCTTCTGTACAATGTGAGATATAGACCCAATTTAACTTTTTTTAAAAATGGCTACCCAGTTGTTCCAGCACCATTTACTAAAGTCAATCTTTACCCCAGGGATTTGAGATGCTGCCTTTCAGTTCAGTTCAGTCGCTCAGTCGTGTCCGATTCTTTGCAACCCCATGAACCACAGCATGCCAGGCCTCCCTGCCCATCACCAACTCCTGGAGTCCACCCAAACCCAGGTCCATCGAGTCGGTGATGCCATCCAGCCATCTCATCCTCTGTCGTCCCCTTCTCCTCCTGCTCTCAATGCTGCCTTTATCATACACTAAATTTCCATAGTTCCTGGGTCTCTTCCTGGACTTCACAGTCTGTATCACTTGTATATTTTCTCATTCATGTATCAGTACCAAAATGTTTTATTTGTAGAGATTTTATAGTATAATTTAAGATCTGGTACAGCTGGTCCCTCCCCCCTGAAATTTTTCTCTTTTTAAATATTTTCTTGACTATTCTTACAAATTTATTTCTCCATACAAACTTCAGTATATATTTATCTAACTTTCAAAAAAAAAAAAGCCCGTTAGAACTTTTTTGGGATTATATTACATTTATAAATTGATATAGAGAGAACTGCCATTTTTATGTTGTTGAACCATCCTACTCAAGAATAAGGGATGTCTTTCATTTGTTCAAATGAGTCTTTTGGAGAGTTTTAGAGTTTTCCTCCTGTAAGTTATATACATTTCCTGTTAAGTTCATTTCTAAGTATTGAATTCTTCTTAATTGTGATTAAATGAGGTTTTCTCTACCATCACTTTCTCTAATTGGTTACTCTGTGTATGTGAAAGCTGTTAATTTCAGTAGGTTTATTTTATAGTCTGTTATCTTTTATTGAGTTTCATTGAGTTTTATCAATAATTCTCAATGATTTCCAGGATTATTACCATATCATCTACAAAAAGAAATATTCTTTATTAAGCTTTATGCCTCTAATCAATTTCTATATACCTCTGGTACAATGTTGACTAGTAGTGGAGATATTGAGCATTCTTCCCTTGTTTCTGGACTCAGAAAATACTTGAAGTGTTTCCCAGTTTAGAAAGTGAATGGTTTCTGGAATAAGGTATATAAATTTTTATCATGTTAAGAAAGAATCCATCAAGTATTATTTTCTTTTTTTTCTTTTACTTTTTTCTTTTATTTTTATCACGCACTACAAAATATACTGCATGCCACACAATGCACTGCATAACCTTCTAACTGAGTTATTTCTCAACAATCAGGAAAATGCTTTCCTAATCAATGTTCTCCAAACCTTTCAACACATAATGATGATTAACTCCAGAGATGCACCTATCTCTTTCCATCAGATCTCACCAATGTGAATAATGGGCAACCCTTTTCCCCTTGTTCCCATGACTGAATCCACAGATGCATGCAGTGGCCATTTCTGGGATGAAGAAGTATGTGGCCATGAGGACAACCTCAGGGAGAATCTTGAATTACACCATCACCGCTCTGTTCCCAAGCAAGTCTTATTTTCTTCAGTGGTTTTATAACGAACAGATGTTGAATTCTGATGAAAGTTCTGAAATAATTTATGGAGACAATTCTGATTATTTTTCCTGATAATATTCCATTATTATGGAATACATGGATTTCTTAATAACAAGCCTACCTTGCATTCCTGTGGTTAACCCTACTTGATCATAATGAATTACACTTTAATGTGATGTTGAACTTTGTTCACTAATAAAATATACATTAGAGCTATATTAGTACTACGTTTGTTGTGCATTTTCATGGTTGCTCAGTAGCTTAGTCATGTCCAACTCTTTGGGGCACCATGAACTATAGCTCCTCTGTCCATGGGATTTTCCAGGCAAGTATTCTGGAGTGGGTAGCCATTCCCTCCTCCAAGGACTCTTCCCTACCCAGGAATCAAATCCATGTCTCCTCTGTCTCCTGCACTGAAAGTAGATTCTTTACCCACTGAGCCACTGGGGTATTCTTTTCATAGGTATTCATAAGTAATATTTGTCTATAGTTTCCTTTTTTGCACTACCAGGTAGATATATTTTTAAAAAGGAGCAAGTTTCTCCTTAGTTTCATTCTCTGACATCATCTGTAGAGCACTGGGGCTATCTGATAAGTAGAGGTTTGGTAGAATTCCCCTGTGAAATAATCTAGGCTGGTACTTTTTTTTTTTTTGAGGAATAGTTCCTTATTAAAGTTCTCTATTACTTCACAGAAATTGGTCTATTTAAATATCCTGTCTCTATTAATTTTAGTAATCAAAATTTCCCTTAGAAATTATTAATCTCATCAAGGTTTTAAAGTTTATTTGCACAGACATGCAAAGACTCTTACAGTTTTGTTTGTTTCAACGGTTATTTCTCTACTGTCATTTTTTAACTTTATATATTTGTGCTTCCTCCTTTTGCATCATATTAGCTACCAGTTTGTCTATTTTTAGAATTTTTTCACAAAAAATCTTAAAAACAAAATGGTTTCAAGAATTATTGCTATTCTGGCCTGCTGCTGCTGCTGCTGCTGCTAAGTCACGTCAGTTGTGTCTGACTCTGTGCGATCCCATAGACGGCAGCCCACCAGGCTCCTGTCCCTGGGATTCTCCAGGCAAGAACACTGGAGTGGGTTGCCATTTCCTTCTCCGATGCATGAAAGTGAAAAGTGAAAGGGAAGTTGCTCAGTCGTGTCCAACTCTTCGCAACCCCATGGACTGCAGCCTAGCAGGCTCCTCTGTCCATGGGATTTCCCAGGCAAGAGTACTGGAGTGGGTTGCCATATCCCTCTAAAACCGTAATATTTAGAACCAAACACAATACCCTGGCTATAAAATCAGACAGTCAACTTTCTCATCCAAGACATTTCACACTCTTTTTCCCTCTTCCCATTCTTTCTCCTCTNTAGCAGGCTCCTCTGTCCATGGGATTTCCCAGGCAAGAGTACTGGAGTGGGTTGCCATATCCCTCTAAAACCGTAATATTTAGAACCAAACACAATACCCTGGCTATAAAATCAGACAGTCAACTTTCTCATCCAAGACATTTCACACTCTTTTTCCCTCTTCCCATTCTTTCTCCTCTTCTTTTTTTGTTACCATCTCACACTGTTGACTCACACAGCATTATCAACCAACTCTCCTTCCCAGATTTTTAACATATTCTGCTGTGAGGCCAATCTCTTCCATTTTCATTCTTGTATAACTGGTCTTCTTGATGCATATTGAACAAATTTCAACTTATTAGATCCCATCTCACAAGATACTTCCAGACCCTATCATTTCATGTATTCCTTTATTCAAATGCAACCAACATTGTCAGGCATTGTGCCAGGCCCACTGTTTACAGGCATATAAATAACTCTGATACAAAGTGATCACTGCAACAATGGAGAAATGTTTTTTAAAATGCTATCTATGCACGAAAGGAGTAACAGGATGAAAAGATGAGGACATCACAGGAGGGTCAAGAGGGAAGAAGACATCTGTCTATTCTTTAAGGATATTTGCCAGTTGGGGAATAGAAGGGCAACCCAGGGAGAGGTGATTTTTAAACAAAGAAAGGAAGAGCTTGAAGGTATATGGTATCTTGGAGGAATGGCCAGTTAACGAATTTGTGTATGGGCTGAGCTGTGAGTGGCAGGAGGCGATGATCGAGAAATAGGTCAGCACAAGACCTACCAGAACTTAGATTTAAGTCTTAAAGTGTTTTAACAGGAAAGCATGGAGCCTTGCAACAGGAAAGTGAAACTGTGAGACTTGTATCTTGGAAAGGTCACTCTGAAGCACTAGAATATGAGAGCCTAAATTGAAGCAGTACAGTGAGGAAAGGATAAACTGCAGAAATAAGTCAGAGAGATGACTGCCAAGAGGCAGGCAGTAACAACGAGAGAGACGGTCCAAAAAGTCACACCTGAATGGATGGTGATGCTTTAACTGAGATGAGAGCATGTGAAGAGCAAGTACTGGGGGGGCTGGGGGGTGGCGAAGCAAACACTTCGGTTTTGAACAAGAGCCTGAGCCATCTGCAAAACATCAGAGTAGAGATGTTCTGCCGCCAGTTGGCAAAATCCAGGTCCAGGGCACAAGAGATGGGTGTAGGGTGGGAGTGAGATGTTTGAGACTATCTGTGCATGAGCGAACAGGGACAGCTCTGGGATAACACCATCTGCTGAGAGCTTACTGCGTGCCCGGTGCTGTGCTGGGCACTGAACCACGTCTTTTCATATATATATATAGTGTGTGTGTGTATATACAGTTGACGCTTGAACAACACAGGTTTGAACTGCATGGATCCACTTACACAGATTTTTTCAGTAGTAAATACTATAGTACTATATGATCTACAGTCAGTTGATGCACTTGTGAAGGAACCATGGGTACAAAAGGCTGCCTCTACGTTACACAGTTTTCCACAATGCATGGAGGTGGCACCCTTAACCCCCATGTTGTTCAGGGTCAGATATGTAAATATTTACTCCCCCCTTCAACACTGATCAGAGATGTGGAACTACTATCACTGTATTACAGATATGGAAACCAAGGTTCAGAGCAGCAATGAGTCCAGAGTCACAGGACAGGTAAGAAAAAGGATCTCAACCCAATGCTGACTTCACATCCTGGGCTTTACAGCACTCCCCCAAATAAGTCGAACTACAAGAAGTTATTCAACAGGAAAGGGAGTAGGGAGTTGGGGGAGGGTACCAAGGGAAAGAAGAGGATGAAAATGCACTGAGTGCTTGTCCCTGCCAGCCACTGAACGAAGCCCCCGATATGCACCACCTTTAATCCTCATATCCAATCAATAAAGTTGATATTATCAGCCCCACATAGGAAAATTTGCTCCAGATAACAGCGCTGTTAAGAGCTGAACATGGAATCTGAACCCACTCCATCTTACTCTAAAGAATGTATTATTTCTATTATAGCAAAGAAAGCATACAGGGACTTCCCCAGTGGTCCACTGACTCTGCACTCCCAACGCAGAGGGCCTGGGTTTCATCTCTGGTCAGAGAGGGAAGTACATCCTACATGCCACAACTAAAGATTCCACATGCCGCAACAAAGATCAAAGATCTTGAGTGCCACAACTAAGGCCTAGTGCGGCTCAGTAAACAAAAAAAAATATTAAAAAGAAAGAAAAGAAAAGCATGCAATGAGAGAAAAGGAAGGAATACTCAGGGCAGAGGCTGGGGTACATCAACATCAAAGGGACAGGGAAGTGAGCAGCAAAAGAATTATTTTGGGGAGTTCCCTGGTGGCCTGGTGGTTAGAAGTCCAGGCTTTCACTGCTGTGATGCAGGTTCTATCCCTGGTGGAGGAACTGAGATTCAGGAAAAAAAAAAATTATTTTCAAACACGCAATCAGAGGGAGAGGAGAAGAATAAGGAGAAAGTGTCATGTGGGAATCCAAGACCAGAGAATGTCAGGACATTGACAAGAAGGTCAAATGCGGTAGAAAAAGTCAGACTGAGGATTGGAAAACCCACTTCATTTAACATTTAAGAGGCTCTGGTGACCTTTCTGAGAACTGACAACAGAGCAGGGTGGGGTGAAAAGTCAGATGGCAGGGAGAAGACGTCAGGAAGCAGGAAGAGAGAGACAGTGAGGTGGGGGAGAGAGGGTACTCCCTGGAGAGGACGGTGGGAAGGAATGAGGGGATTTCAGGATGAGAGGACACCTGCAGGCTGAGATGAGGGACTGGTGAAGGAGAAGCAGATACAAAGGGACCGCAGGAATGATGCGGCGAGGCTTCAGAGGAGGGGAAGAGGCCTCCTCCTGCTCTGATGACAAGAGGCAGGAGTAGGGACCTCTGTGGGGAAGCAAGAAGGTGAAGAAGAGGGCTGGTGAAGGAGCTCAGATCCCACTGCCCCTCTACCCATGAGGAAGTGGGCAGGTCTGTCTGTTGAGAGTGAAAGGGACAGGGAGAGCGAAGGCGGCTTCAGGAAAGGGACTCTGTGCGAAGCTGGAAAGAGCTAAAGGTTTCCTGGCCACACCAAGGACTCAGCTGGTGCTGGAAATCATGTCTGTAATTGAGTCAATCCACTAGGTTACGTGATTTCCTCTGGAAGTGCTTAGCAGGCCTAGACCCTGAGCAGAAGAACCCAGAAATAGGCTAATGTAGGACCAGAAATGGGGCTTCCCTGGTAGCTCAGCAGGTAAAAATCCACCTGCAATTCAGGAGACCCCAGTTCAATTCCTGGCTCAGGAAGATCCCCTGGAGAAGCGATAGGCTACTCACTCGTATTCTTGGGGTTTCCTGGTGGTTCAGATGGTAAAGAATCCGCTTGCAATGTGGGAGAGCTGGGTTCGATCCCTGGATTGGGAAGATCCTTTGGAGAAGGGCATGACAACCCACTCCAGTATTCTTGCCTGGAGAATCCCCATGGACAGAGGAGCCTACAGTCCATGGGACCACAGAGCTGGACACAACTGAGTAACTAACCACAGGACAGCACAGGACCAGAAATAGTCAGAGGAGCGGCAGCTCAACCAGGGCCAAGGCAGTGAGGATGGTGGTGGTAAGAGTGTGCATGAGCAGAATCTGCACCAGGGAGAAGAAACCAAAGGAAAGTTGCTACACTGAAAAAATGGAGAAGAGTAAGGAGACGAGTTGATGTGACTGAAAATAAGCTGAATGGGAATGTAGGAATGTGGAAACTGGGGCTTTAAGTAGAGTGGAGTTTCAGAGTTTGAGATTTCAGGGTTAGGACAATTCTGTGGAGTGAGTTTCCAGGATGTGGCTTCAGTATTTGGCCTAAGTGAGGTGGCACTGGGCGGAGGACAAGCACAGCAGTGGGGACTGTCAAGGGGCCAGGAGGCTGAACCATCCTCATCGTGGACCCTGAAATCAATCCAGGAGAGCAGTAGATGGTAAAATGTTGAGGCTATCTACTATTCTGCCCACATTTACATGATTTTAAAAACTGATAAGCATGCCTTCGATGAAATTATTGATTAAAAAAATTTTCAGCTGAAGAAAAGCCCTTGTCATGTCACTACTATGACTACTTGTTGATCTATTAAGCGGTAATGCTCAAAATTCTCCAAGCCAGGCTTCAACAATATGTGAATCATGAACTTCCTAATGTTCAAGCTGGTGTTTGAAAAGGCAGAGGAACCAGAGACCAAATTGCCAACATCCGCTGGATCATGGAAAAAGTAAGAGAGTTCCAAAAAAACATCTATTTCTGCTTTATTGACTATGCCAAACCCTTTGACTGTGTGGATCACAACAAACTGAGGAAAATTCTGAAAGAGATGGGAATACCAGACCACCTAACCTGCCTCTTGAGAAATCTGTATGCAGGTCAGGAAGCAACAGTTAGAACTGGACATGGAACAACAGACTGGTTCCAAATAGGAAAAGGAGTACATCAAGGCTGTATATTGTCACCCTGCTTATTTAACTTCTAGGCAGAGTACATCATGAGAAACGCTGGACTGGAAGAAACACAAGCTGGAATCAAGATTGCCGGGAGAAATATCAATAGCCTCAGATATGCAGATGACACCACCCTTATGGCAGAAAGTGAAGAGGAACTAAAAAGCCTCTTGATGAAAGTGAAAGAGGAGA
>SJYA01002092.1:206326-231244 GCA_006410615.1 Neotragus moschatus
TTTGGAAGGAATGATGCTAAAGCTGAAACTCCAGTATTTTGGCCACCTCATGCGAAGAGTTGACTTATTGGAAAAGACTCTGATGCTGGGAGGGACTGGGGGCAGGAGGAGATAGGGATGACAGAGGATGAGATGGCTGGATGGCATCACTGACTCGATGGACGTGAGTCTGAGTGAACTCCGGGAGTTGGTGATGGACAGGGAGGCCTGGCGTGCTGCGATTCATGGGGTTGCAAAGAGTCGGACACAACTGAGCGACTGAACTGAACTGAACATAGAAATCAGAGATTCACAACTGAGTGGAGTGGTGCTTGTCCACAGGTTAAGGGTCACATTAACTTCAGGCCTCCACCCCTCCCTTTAAATCTAAGTTGGGAGCCAACCACTAAACTAAGCCTCAGTTTGTCTCTTCTTTAACTTGAAGATACCTGAGTCACAAACAGCTGGACACACCTTAGCAACTGAGCACGTACTCATGAACACAAGCACCTGTACTTCTCACCCAGGGGCCAGGCAAGACTTCATTCTTTGTATAAACGCCTAGTGCTGGCTCTCAAAAAAGCCAATTTGAAGGACAAAGTAGAAACTTGTGAGGACCAACGATGCTGCCCACTTTCCTTCCTCCACAACGATATTTGTCTTAAAAGAGGCCTGTGGTGCAAGCCCAGGCCCTGACTATTCGCCTGCTGCTTGCTTTACAACTGAAGAGCGCTGTCCCTGCGGCAGAAGAAATACCGGGTGCTTTCTGTAAGAGGCTGTTGCCCTTTGGGAGGTAGACTAGTAGTTTTAGTTTTCTCCTCCTGTTTGTTTCATCACATTTTTCCAAATTATAACTTCTTTGAAAATCAGATATGCAAAGTAAGGAAAAGCAGGGCTTCTCTATTAGGGCTTGGGCAGGAGGGGAAGGAATCCATAGGCCAGTCCATTCACTTTCCTTTCCCTCTACCTTCACCCACCCCTACTCAGACCCCCAGCTATCTGAAGTAACTCCTTAGGGATTCTTCCAGCAGGTGGGGGGGCGGGAGAAAACACTGCATTTTGTTTCCGTCTGGCATTGTCATTTTATGTCTATTCTTCAGTGAAGAAAAGATGCAACAGGTTTCAAAATATAAAAATATCTTGGTTATTAAGAAATACATCTTGAGCATGCCCCCAGGTCTTGATCTGTTTTCAACAACATCTGGAGAAACACAGTAGGACCACAATCAGGTTCAAATCAGGCCCCTGGGTATTGTAGCTCACAGTTCTTGGAAGTATCCACCTAGCTCACAATATCTTCTCTAGAAACATCTCCTCCTCTGCAAACAAACGGGTGAGCCCCAGGACCAGCTGGTCCCATGTAACCCCATTCACTGGCCACAGGTGATTGTCTGGCTGAGTTGATTGGTTGAATCCAGTCAATCCCTCGAATTTTTTTTGATTTGGCATTTAGGAATAGAATCAGTCTTTTCTCTGACAAAGTAGTAATATATAAAAGTTAGATGTTTCCATAAGCCATGGTGCCCACCTGAGAAAGGAAAGTCATCTGGAGTGAGAAGGAACAGAGCTACCCACAGAAAGAAGCAGAGATAAAGAGACAGAGAGCAGAGGGAGAGATCCTGCCAGCGTTTGAGTTCTTGATTTTCACTGTTTCTGAGAACTTGCCCCATTCTTGCCCTTTCTATGGTTTAGTTTTCCAGCCTTTCCTTGGACTCCATGAGTCAGCAAATTCCACTTTCTGTCTCTGCCAGTTTAAGATAGGTTCTTGACACTTAACAACCAAACTAATAAAGAAACCAAAACACTCAAACAGACAATGTCAGTCACAGCACACATCTAATCTCAGTCCAGAAGTAACACCTCTAACTTGTTCTGAGGAAGCTAGAAGGATGTCTGTATAATCCAGAAGTTTAGAAAGACTGGGAGTTTTTATGACAACCTGAGTCAGGCCTCAGAAGGAGGAAAAGTAGACAGCCAGCCACAAAGCAGTGTGAGCAGGATTTTACCTTGATGACACTGGACTGCTCTAAAAGTTTTGAGAGCTGTGGTCATACCAAGGAGTGGCTGGAGGTATCTCCATCAGTTTCCTCCTGGTCACTCCAAGTAACAATGTGTTAAAACTCTTCCAGGATAGAGTAGTCCTGTCCACATTCTTCCTTTGTACAAGAAGGCTTGACCTTGAAAGCTTTCTTGTCACTAAATGTAACTTTCCTTCTGTTTTTCTTTGGGAGCTGCACTTCCTTCCAAACAACTGTGTACACTCAGCCTCTGCTCTCTATCTCCTCTGAGCCTCTAGGTCAAAGAGAACTCCTACAGTGGGGTTAGGCAGTTAGACTTGCAAAAGCACTGCCTGGGCTTCACTGGGAAGTCTGTGAGACCTAGTGTTCGCAAACATCCAAGGTTTTGACTTCCTGGCTCCCTGCTGGCAAGCAAGAAAGGCAAACATGAAAAGCAGAGGACTCTTGTGATGCACTGGAGACGGAGCTCAGGAGGAGACCTGAATGGCTCAGGAAGGAAATCAGCTCTGCCGTGAAACCAGATACCTGTTCAGAACTCTGAAACCCTCCAGCTGCCAGCAGAATGAGATGGGGGTGGAAATGCTGCTGCAAAACTGAGAGGAAAGCAGGAGTTTGGAAATCTTGAGTTATTACTGGCCTAAATTCTGCCAGTAAAATAATACAATATTATATTTCTTTTCTATTAACTCTTTCAGGCCTTTACTGAACCAGAAAAGCTGTTCATTGAACCTGGTGGGTAATTAAGTAAAAATAAAGTTCGTAAGTAAAAATATCACTAACTGTCTTCTTCCCCGTATGGGCAGAGCTCTTTGTATTCCTGTTCAGCCCAGTGACCAGAGAATAATGTATCAGAAAATGAAGAGCTGAAAACTTTCTGAAAGCTATCATCTGCTAACCTTATTTTAGGCCTCCCTCTTGCCTGGAGAATCCCAGGGACGGGGGAGCCTGGTGGGCTTCCGTCTATGGGGTCGCACAGAGTCAGACATGACTGAAGCGACTTAGCAGCAGCAGCAGCAGTGGCTCAATGGTAAAGAATCCACCTGCAATGCAGGAGATGAGGGTTCGATCCCTGGGTCTGGAANAAAAAAAAAAAACACACAACACCTGAAACTTAAAGAGTGGCATAAAGGGAAGAGAGAGAGAGGCAGAAAGAAAGAAAAACCGGACTAAGGGTCCAGCTCTGCTTGCAGGGGCCTCCCTGGATGCTGAGCTAAGGCAACCCAAGGGTGGGGTTCAGAAGCAGTGCGAGAGGTTCGCAGCAAATCCCAAGGGGCAACGATCCTGAACCAGAAAGTCCTGGGTCACGAAAGAGAAGAAAAAGGAAACCTAACACAATTCTGAGAGAAAACAAGTGAAGAGAGAGAGACTCCCCCTGCCAGCCCCAGCCCATACTGCCAGTCCTACTGAGACCCAGTTTCCAACTCTCCACAGAAAGGGGCAAACACCACTCCCCCCCACAGGAAATCTCTCCTCTCAGTCCTCTCTGCCACTCACTCCCGAGGGTGAGGAGAAATGCACCGTCCTAGGTTTAGAAAGAGAGGTGAACATGAAGAGGGCACTTCCGGTGGACCACCCGCTCGCCCTGCCCTCTCAAACTTTCCACCAAGGCAACTGCCACCCCAGCCCTCCCTCAGCTCACCCACTGAACCAGTAGGAGCACCTTTTCCATATATTCACGGGCCTCCCTGGAGGTCTCCTTAAGGTGGACCCTGGGGAGCGCGGAGACCACTTCTTCTGGAAGGAGAGGACCTCTGAAATCTGTGGTCCTGTCTGCTGGGCTCTGGCAAGCATTCGTGGAAGGTCATGGCCCAGCACAGCGGGGAGAGATCGGCCCTTTTGATTTCACCAGGCTCGACAGGACCGTACCCACCACCTTGGCCTCCTTAGGGCTCTGTGGGGGGACTGTCCTGGGGTCCCGATGAAGATGGGGGCACAGGAGGACCCAGCCCGGAGATGAGGCGGGCGGCGCCAGGGCTAGGGGGCCGAGGGAGTGGGAGGAGCAGACGGTTACCTCGTTGAAGCCCTCCTGCAGGACGTCCAGTAAGCTCCCCCGGGTCAGGCAGGCTAGCATTGTTCCTGCCGGGCCCCCGGGCGGGGTCTCCGGGCCGGCAGCCGCTGCCTCCTCCTCCCAGTACACACAAAGCCTCTGGGCTCAGCTCATTGGGATGTCTGCGGAGTCCCGCATGCCACTTACTGGAAACCTAGACCTGGGCCAAACTAGCGACCTCCACTGGGCATGCTCGCGCGGGGCTCCGCAGGAGGGGCCCGGGCGCTGCCGCGGTTCCTATAGAAACTGCTGGGCGCGCACCCGGCAGAGAGACGCTGGCGGGTGGGGGTGGGGGGGCCAGCCTGGTGTGCGCTAGGGAGAGCCCCGCGGCGCGCACACATGCACGCTCACACACCGGGCCGGGACTGTGTGCATACGCCGCAGACACACACACACACAGAGCAGGCCTGCAGCCGGGCATTCCGGTGTGTGTGTGCGTGCCCCGAGACTACACAGGCATGAGCGCACACAAACATAAATACGCACTGACACACCGGCGGGCATGGAGGCGTGTGCACGCGCTCGCTAGTGGTCACACAGATGCACACAGCAAGTCTGCAGCGGGGAGTCCTGGAACCTGTGCGCTCCCCAGGTATACAAGCGCCTGCGCGCGCACACACCCGCACTGACACACAAGCGAGCACAACGGCGTGTGCATGCGCTACACACACACACACACACACACACACACACACACACGCCACCGTGTGAATGTGCTACACACAAGCTCTGATAACTTGAGGCCTTAAATGCCCCACCACAAGGTGGGTAGGAAGGCGAGTGAATTATAAGATTCCCCCTCCACCCACCGCAGACTAGCCGAAAACTGCAACCTTTTTCCACTTGGGGCCTGAACAGTGAGGTCAGAAGGGGACCTAAAGAAGGGGAAACAAGGAAGAGACAAAAAGAAGACAGAGAGACTTTAGTTATTGATGGTACTAGGATACATTTAATAAGATAATGGTAAATCAATCACAGGATAACAACAGATGCATCAAGGGTAAGCCAAGGATGAACAAAGCTTTACCAAAAAACACTTTTTTTTCTTTTTAAAATAACTGATAAAATGTAAAACCTATATTTTAAATGGGTTTTAAGTTAGTTAAATGAGGTTTTAATGAAAATCACTCCAAAATCTCCTGGTGCTTTGGAAAGAGTTAGATAAAAGCTTCCTCAAGTGAAACAGAACTCTTCCCCTCTGTTTCTCATTACTCCAGTCAAGGGTCTTATTTATTTTTAAAAATACTAGTCATGTGTACTCTCAGCGCACTGCTCTTGTCTCTATAGGAAAATTGGAAGCTTGAAAGAACACCCATATTATGTTACACCTCGTGATCCCAGATGAGGGGAAGGGTTTCCAGAGTGTTAGGCTCACAGAAGGTCAGACCTTGCCCCCGGGGACACAGCGGGGCAGTGACAGAGGCTGTGTGAGGAGCCAGAACTCTATCCTGGTGATTTTGCAAAAGGCCAGATTCCCTCCCCAAACCCTCATTAGTACCTTAGCAAGAAAGGTCAGTAATGGTTCTTATTGAACCTAATGGCCTCCTCCTCAGGTCACTAGAGAAGAAAATCCTTTTCCGAGCCGAACTAGCCTTATCTTGCCTGAAAGTCTAAAGCTGCTAAACACAAAGATGCTTCAGAGAAAAGACACACCTCCTTCTGACCACAGCAAACAGGAAGTAGAAGTCAACCCGAGGCGTTAAGTGACTGCTGCTGGTGAATGCTGTGGGTTCAATTCTGGCTAAGGCTGGGGGAAAAGCCATGACACCACATCAAACTGAACCTGAGCAGCCCACAAGTCAGCAGACCCATCCTTTGAGCTGGAGAATTTGGTTGCTGAGAACTCCCCTTGCCACCTCCACAGTTTATAGTGCAACACCCTCAGTTAAGTCACTAATGCAAATTAATGCAACAAGCCCCCTTTTTAAAGAGAAGCGTGAAATTTCCAAGAGCATAAAATTGTATGCAGCACATCTACATACGCAGTGATGTGCAACCAAAACACCCAGCTGGTGGATCCCTGGCTGGAGGATACTGATTGGCTGACAGCCCATCGTGCTCTGGACACAGCAAAAATTACTGAGACACCAGAGGCAGGTCTTGTGACAGTCATCTATGCCAAGAGGCCACTGTTTCTCAGAGGACAAGCTATTTATCAAAGTAGGACCTGTGAGCTCAGTGTTGCTGGGAAAAGACTTCCTATATCACTGAATTTTAAAGCTCCAAAAAAAGATCTCATCTGGCCCAACTCTCTCATCTCACAGATAAAGGAACCAAGGCTAGCAGAGGTGCTCACAGTGCTCACCTAGCAAGTTAATGTGTGCTCAGTGGCTTCCAACTCTTTGGGACCCCATGGACTTATTTAGCCTGCCAGGTTCCTCTGTCCATGGGATTTTCCTGACGAGAATACTGGAGAGGGTTGCCATACCCTCCTCCAGGGGATCTTCCTGACTCGAGGATCAAAACCACATCTCCTGCATTGCAGGTGGGTTCTTTACCTGCTGAGTCATTGGGTAGCAAGTCAACACAGGAGCTAAAATCTGAACCAAAGTCCTCTGAGGCCCAGTCCTGTGCAATTCACTGTCTGCTGGAGGAATTAGAGAGAACTGTGGTCAACAGACACACAGTCTATTATGGAGCATGTGGTCCAAGACTGCACTATTCCTTGGAAGCCTATAATAACACCAACCACAGGTCCCACAACAATAGTGTCCAACAGATCTTTCTGTGATGGTGGCAATATTCCATGTCTGTGCTGTCCAATCCAGTGGCCGCTAACCATGTGTGGCTAATGAGAACTTGAAAATGTGGCAACTGCAAGGGTGGAACCAAAATTTAAATGGCATTTAATATAAATCATTTCTATTTAGGCAGTACAATTTCAAAACATTCTGTTCTACTGTCCCCACACAACTACTAGAATGTTCCCCAAATTATAATATGCTCACATATAGTCTGTCTCTCAGACTTGGAAAAAGCACAAAATTCTTGTTGCACGAGATAATCTCAATTTTTTTTTTTTTCGCTCAAGAGATATGTTTAGCATACTTGTTATCATGGTCTGACTTAGAAAGTGACCCAGGTAAAGAGTCAAGCTTTAGCTCTAAGCAGCACTAACATTTCCTCTTCCTTCTGTCCTCTCCATCTCCCCCCATTGTGATATCAACACAAGAGCTAGGAGGCTAGATGGGCTAATTCAACGACCTCGGAATAACTAGGACAATGATCTACATCCCGTGATGTCCGAACAAGGGAAAACTGCAAGCCGGTCCAGGTAGCTGGAACTATTCCCACCACTGCAGGCCGGTTATTCACTCTGCCTGGAGGAGAGGCAAAGAGTACAAGCAAGCTGCTTTCTGCATAGCTCTGCCATGCTGCCTCTTTTTTGAAATTATACCAAGCTTCCTCAGTCCTTTAACACTGAAGGCAATGGATAAACAACAAGCTCCCACTGTATAGTACAGGGAACTATAATCAGTAGCCTCTGATGAACCATAATGGAAAAGAATATGAAAAAGAATATAGATATATGTATAACTGAATCACTTGCTGTACAGTAGAAATTAGCACATTACAAATCAACAATACTTGAATTAAATAAAAATTTTCAAAAACCAATAAAGGCAGAAAGTGCCTTTCCTCACTAACGAAAACTTACCTGAATATCTACCTACAACAGTATTAATAATAGCAAAATTGAGCTTTTACTATGTGCCAAGCCCTGTACTAAAACACTTATATACATTAGTTTAGCTGATGGTCACAGTTACCACAATTAGTAAGTTATTTTTATTGTCCCCACTTTATACATACAGAAAGAGAGATCTGAAGGATAATTTACCCCGATTCAACTATGAAGCAGTGAAGCCAAAGTCCAGATTCTTAATCATTATGCAAAACTTTTATATGATGTTACAGCATAGAAGGAACTCACTATATGTTTTCAGTTGTATAAAAGAATGAGCCAGTGGAGGAAACCCTGGCAAACTCGTTCATGCCTTCTATTAATACAAACAATAACATGTTAGCCTAAGTAAGCTTTGAACTTTAAACAAAACTGTCATTTGTTAAAAATATTGACTGGGACTTCTCCCTGCGGGGAAATAAGAAGTGTGACATTTACACCTATGTAAAATTTAACACGTCTGTTATAGGCAATCATTAATGACTATAAAGAAGCAAAAAGATAAGTCTGAATAAACAAACAATTAAAATTGTCAATGGAAATATTCAAAATGACTCTGAAATAATTTCTTAATCTTTTTCTGTTTTCTCACATTAGCAAGTTCCTTGGCAGTAACATATGTTTACAATTTCTATTGCATTTATCTTCAGAGACATCACCATAAATTCATATACACAAAAGGGCTCATGTCTACCAGCAAAGTCCCAAACGTGTCCTGGCTCCTAAACTGCATCTCTTTGTCCCCAGGCTTTTCTGCCAGTCTGCATCCCTTAATCTTCCTTAGACAACACATTCATCTTGCTCTTCAACTGCTTTAAAATCTTCAAACACTGACTTCTGCTAGCGTGTCAGATAAGATTCCTCACGCCCAGCTTAAGGCTCCCCCTCCTCACTGCCTACGCTCAGTTTGTTGGCTCCTCACGGTCTCATAGATTCACAAGGCTCATTTTCACCTCTATACCTTCATGACGATCACTTTGCACAGAAGGTTCTACACTTCTGCTACTCAAACCTTCACAATGCATAGTTCAAGTTCCACTTCTTCCTGGAACTCCTCTGATCATTCTTGATTTTGTTCAAATCAAGACAGAGCTGATCATAATCTGCCTGGAACACTCACCTCCCAGATAACCCATGGTACAGCTCTGCTCTTGTTTCAGGTCTCTGTCTGAATGTGTTCATCCTTTTGGCCTTTTCTGACCACTCTACATAAAATGATACCACCTCCTCATGTCAGCATTCCCAGACCTCTTTGCCTGCTTTGTTTTCCTAACATCCATCACCAGCTTTGATACTCTATGCTGCTGCTGCTGCTGCTAAGTTGCTTCAGTCGTGTCCGACTCTGTGCGACCCCATAGACGGCAGCCCACCAGGCTCCCCCGTCCCTGGGATTCTCCAGGCAAAAGTACTGGAGTGGGTTGCCATTGCCTTCTCCAGTGCATGAAAGTGAAGAGTGAAAGTGAAGTCGCTCAGTCGTGTCTGACCCTCAGCGACCCCATGGACTGCAGCCCACCAGGCTCCTCCATCCATGGGATTTTCCAGGTAAGAGTACTGGAGTGGGGTGCCACTGATACTCTATAGTTACTTGTTTATTGTCAGCCTCCCTTCTGCCCAGAACGTAAGCTCCATGAGGGCAGGGAGTTTTGTATGTTTCACTACTGATTTATGTCTAGAACCAAGAATATTTCATGGTGTATAGTATATGCCCAGTAAATACTGGCTGCTTCTCTTTAAAATCCAAAGTGACAGCATGCTCTTATACTCTATCAGTTAGTATTTTATAGTTCACTTAGGAATGTGAATTTTTTGTCTAAAAATTATTTATATAAAAAATTATTTATATTTATCTTCAAAACTAGTGAAAGAGACAAAAAATTCACATTCCTAAGTGAACTATAAAATACTAACTGATAGAGTATAAGAGCATGCTGTCACTTTGGATTTTAAAGAGAAGCAGCCAGTATTTACTGGGCATATACTATACACCATGAAATTCACTAGTTTTGAAGATAAATATAAATAATTTCTAGTATCCTCCTATATTTCTTCTCCTTCACTAATGCAGTCTTTCATTAAACATTCATTAAATGTATATGGAGCACCAGGTCCTATTCTTTGGCAAAAACTTCAAGAAGTTACAGTTACACACAAACACACACACAGAGGCAAGAAACAAGACTGAAAGGAAGAATAGTAAAAGGAAGACTAGTAAAACAGAGAATCCAATATTAATATATGGGGACAGAGTGTACAGAGTGATTGTGACAGACTGAGTGGGGAGAAAACAGAAAAAAGAGACAGAATGGTGTGAGACTAGAGTAGGATGTTGCCAAAGTAATCACCAGATGCTAGTGCTTAATATAAACTGTACCAAAGAAGATATGCAAATATATCCTACATGCATTTAAAAATTCACATTTTAAAAGTTATCTGCCAGCTATCCTATGGGAAAAAATTAGATTAAGACTGGCACCATCTAGTGGATATTTTGGATGTGACCCTAAGTTTTTCTCTGATTACACAAAACACTTGCCCACGTATCTCTGGTCTGCCACTCATAATGCGTTAAGAGTTGCACATGACTAATTCCACTCATGAAATACTCTTTCTCCAGGACCCTGGGTCTCGCTGTAAGAAGTCACCACATTTCTAATAAGGACGTTCCTATCTCCCAAATGATGTCCCTCTGCTTCTGAAGAATGTATATAAAAATCAAACATTGCAATTTTTCTTTTAAAAAATAAGTTATTAGTTTAAATGTCCACATCTTTTGACCTAGCATTCTACTTCTGGAACTCTATCCTAAGGGGAAAAAGTCTTAAATGAGAAAATCAGTTAGTTATTTACAATGTGAGGCTTCCCTGGTGGCTCCATTTGGCTCAGTTTGTAAGAAATCCACCTCCAATGCAGGAGACCCGGGTTCGATCCCTGGGTTGGGAAGATCCCCTGGAGAAGAGAATGGCAACCCACTCCAGTATTCTTGGCTGGAGAATCCCATGGACAGAGGAGCCAGGCAGGTTACAGTCCACGAGGTTGCACAGTCAGACACGACTGAGCAACTAAGCACTAACACATTTATAACGCAGGGAGAGGAACCGACAAATCCAGCAACAAAGAGATGGTCAAGGAAATTACAGCTGTCATGATGAATACCAAACATTTGTATTCATATTCAAGGAAACATTTTAGCAATTTCATATTAATAAACATTAAGTTAAAGGGCAAAAGGTAAAAACTGTGTGCATATGATCTCAAATATGTAAATAATCCATATAGAAAAAAAGACCAGAGGAAAATATTCTAAAATATTAACAGGATTGCTTCTATATGGAAGGATTATGTTTTTTAAAGAAATATACTATTTCCCAAATTCTCTATGATTCATGTACATTGTTTATATAATAAATGTTATTGAAATCTTTTAAACAACCCATATGTTCTGACTGCTGCGGCTGTTAGTCACTAAGTTGTGTCCAACACTTTTGTAACCATGGACTGTAGCCCGCCAGGCTCCTCTGTCCATGGGATTTTTTGATTAATTGCTTGAAATTTTCAACCTCTGCCTGATTTTATTAATTCCAGAAAAAGATAATAATCAAGTGAGCCAGTCTTTCCACAAAAAAGGGAAGCTAGAAAAGAAAGCAAACATATTACAGTTTTGTTCCAGGATCTGAATCCTGATGGAGAAATCCCCCAGTTGTTGAGTTGTACTACTGAAATTCCATTAACATCATCACACTTCTCTCAATAGAATGCCAGAAACTTACGGAGGGCTCTGCTGGCAGCAGGGAGTTACAGAGTCTCATAACCACTTGGGTACCCATCTTCAGAATCCCCAGAAGAATCAGATCAGGGCCACCTTAAAATAGGAAGGGAAAGATACAGGCAAAAATACAGGTCAGGAAAAAAATTCCAAAAGTTAAACCTATTTAGAGGGGTCAGGTTCCTACTCCAGGCTCACCCACTTGAGTCATCTGGAAGTATAAAAAAATAGGATCCCAGTTAGCAGGAAATCCAGGCCCAAGATATTATAATTACAACAGAGCTATCCCAATGGCATTTTAAATACTAATCATTTAGGTTTTAATAGTGCAAAAGCAAAAACAAATGCTTCCCTATCATTAGTCAAGCAAGAACGCATTTTCCCTCTACCCTAAATGTATCACTCTGTTGACAGAAATAATCAATAAACAGTCTATAATGGAAGTAGAAAGGAATTTTATTTGAGCCAACCTGAGGACTATAACCCAGAGATAGCCTCTCAAATAAATCAAAGCAACTGCTCTGGAGAAGCATGATTTTCAGCACAGTTTTAAATCTTGTCAGAACGAAGAACATCAAAGAAGTCAGAGGTCCGTTCCTTCAAGTTTTCAAAAAAACAGATCAGCATGTACACAGGAAGTCAGTTTGGCCTTGGCACTTGGGAAGGGAATCTTATCATCGAAGGAGTAACAGCACTGGTGTCCCAGGAAGAGAGGCATTTAATCTTTATTTTTAACATGCATGTTCTGTATTTCTAGTCAGTGCACCCTTTCCTATAATGATTAAAGCAGATGTAAAATATATGTTTGATAAGCCGCAAGCAGGCTGTTTTAGTTAGCCCAAAATTCAAGTTAAATCATCTATAAGTTGGAATGACTTTCTCAAACCTCAATATGTGAAAATTTCCTCCATTAAGTCAAAAACCATAGGAAGGATTCTGAAGACAATAAGGAGAAATAACCAGGAGCTCTGCTTCTGACTCATTTTTCCCTGCATCCTCAAGAATTCAGTTTTAACCTAGAATGGGAGCACTTATATTTCAAGGCAGAAATTTTTATAAAGCACTTGAAGTTTAGAAAGGGCTATTACCTATATTAACTTTATTTGAAATAACCCTTGGAAATAGAGTTCATTTTATTATCCACAACTAATAACAGGTGAGTGGGTTGTTCTGCCGATCAGTAGTACAGGCGGGGTTCTAGCCACGTCTTCTGAATCCACTGGAATAGTGGTGATAATGATGATGTCAGCAGCCAACGTTTGTCCACATACTATGAACTCTTCCGAGTGCTTTAAATTCCCACAAACACTCTAAGAAATTGATCCTATTATTTCTGACTTTATTTTTTTTCCTCCCTGCCATTCCATTTTTCAATACTCTATCCATTTTAGGAATCTTTCCTCCCAGGAACAAAGCCAGGGGCCGCGGTATTTGGGGAGAATGGCGTACAGCTTGAGAAAAGGAAGTCTTCAAGCTCTCAAAGTATGACTCAAGGACAGCACTCTTAAGAACCTGCAAAAGCTCTAAGAGGGTTTGGAACCTGCAACTTCCACCTCCTCCCACCACACCCTCACCCCTCCGTTTGCCCCCAGTTCTGATCTGGGAAGTTTAACTGGTGATGATAATATTTTCCAGGTACACACAACCTTTTAGCACCTACCTTTTAAATCGTAGATGTGTCTGGTTCCGCATCTCCGTCCCCAGCCTTTCTGAGAACCGCCTTCTCCCGCTGTAGTGTCGCCTCTGCGTGCCCGTTGCCATGGTGACGGCAGACAGGCCTGGACCAATCCGCCTCCAGAGGGCGGGAGCCTGCCTTCGTCCTCCCGGGCTCCTCCCCTTACGGACCTGACCCCGCCCCCTGCTTGTCCAGACCCGCCTCCTAATGGCCCAGCGCACTGCCTGCCAGCCTTCACCACGCCTCCTGCCGCCCAGGCCCTGCCTCCTGAAGGCCAGAACTCCGCCCCTTGCCCGTCTAGACCTGCCTCTTGCTGTCTCAGACCCCACCTCCTGATTCCCAGAACCCTGCCCCATGCCTACTAGACCCACCTCTTACCGGCCCAGACCCCGTCCCGGAGCTCCGCCTTTCGCAGCTGGGAAGCAGCCTTCAGTGTGTGCCAACCGCACCCAGGGGGCTCTGCTTCCGTAGCCACCGGTAGGGCGTTGGAAAGTGGTTGGTCTTCCTTACCGCCCTGAGGCTGAATGAGAGCTCGCAGACCTCCACCCAAGAAAACGCACCAACCAGGTTCCTTATGCGATTTATTGATCCTAACGGTTCCGCACCCCTGAGAGAAAACAGTCTAGCTTAAGGGGAAGTTTCTGGGCCTCGCAGTGCTGTCGACATCAGTGACTTGACGTCCTTGCAATCGATGGTCCGAAAACGCTTGCTTCAGTCCCTGCCCTCACTTGTTTGTGTAGGGTCTGGACCCTTTTGACCTAGCCTCTGAGGAATTTGCCCAACCGAGATCTAGGAGCTATGCACAAGAGCTCTGAATGCTTCCCAGAGCACCTCTTCTTCAGCTTTGGAGCTGAAGATGTGTAGAAGGGATACCATCAAATGAACTCCAACAAAGTCAGCTCAAGTGCAAGTGCTTCAAGGGTAACCTGTTCTTTCTGCACTTTCCCAGAAGCAGGAGCAAAGATAGGGGTCAAAACTCCACCTTCTTGCACACTCAACCTAGCGCCCTCATTCTGTACAACTCCATCCACCCCCAGGTAACTCAAACACGACTCCAAGCTAATGGTGGCAAATAAGGGATAGGCCGAGGCAGAGCACAGGACTGGGAGTTTGCAATTCCGGGGGCTCTGGAGTTCTTTAAGCCTAAATCGTGTCCACTGTTCCTAGGCTGCCAGCCAGTCCCCAGTCCCCCAACACCGTAGTGATGAAATGATCCCAACAGGTACCTCCCCCATCAGGGCTCACACAAGGGTCCCTTTCTTGCTGTCATAGTGAGGTGTGACCTGGGGGAAGCGAAGGGTCGCATACTCTGTAGCATTTTTTAACTGCAGGTGCTTCACCTCCTGGACAGAGCGTGACTGGGGAAGTCTGTACAGTTGAATGTCTGCATAATACAAGCTGCTGTCCTCTGACCTGAGGCTTTGACGACTCCTCTCCTGAGACGCAAGCTGCCTTAACACCTGCTCGTACGTGTGTCCCATTGTGTCGCAGTCCTGAGAGGAACGAACAGCATTACGGGAGATTCTTGGCTTGGTTGCTCCCTTTCCCCCTCTGTCTCAGGCTGGACAAGCTGAGTCCTGGGGTGCCAGGTCTGAACGGCCTCCTAGGAGGGACCGAGGCTTGTTATTACCTTCGCGTCATTCAGTTGCCGCCACCGTTCATGCTGCGGCTGCTGCCGCTGCTGCCTCAGTGTTCGTCTTGCTTGGATCCCTGAGAGGAAGAAATCCAACTTTAATCCGCTTTCTCTTCTGTCTCTATTGAAATTGCCCTCTTCAAATCTCTGTTAAATTATTACGGTGGGCTTCTGACTAATCTCCCTGCCTCTCCTCTCATCTCTCACTTTCCCCATTCCCACATCCAAACTCCTTAACAGAGTATACAACCTGGCCCTTTTACGATCTGCCAATAATACCTTCCATCCTAATGTTCCAGCGGCCCCTAACATAATTTTACAATTTTATGTTGGGACTTCCTTGATGGTCCAGTGGTTAAGAATCCACCTTCCAATGCAGGGATTACAGGTTCAATCTCTAGTCAAGGAATTAAGATCCCCACATGCCAGAGGAGCAGCTAAACCCGTGTGCCATAAGAGTCCTCGCACCGCAACAAAGACCCAGCACAGCCAAAATAAAGTAAAAATAAAAAACCCCAAAACAATTATATATTGAGAGCCCATGATATACCAGGCTCTGTGTCCGCATTCCGGGGACAGAAGGATGAGTTGGCTGTTTTCTCCACTGCAGGGAGCTTGCAGTCTACTAGGAGAGACGAAAGTATACAGACAATTACAGTGCAACGTGGTAAGAGCTCAGCTACAGCAAACATTTGATCACTTTTCATAAAGTCACTCTCTTCTCTCTCTTCTTGTTTCTGCATGCTCCCTGCTTCTCTTCCACGTTATAAACTTGCTATTATTCCTTCAACACGGGTGCTTTCCCCACTTCTGTAACAGCCTGAGTGTGGTGCTGTTGGGGGCACTGGAGCATGGCATTCCAATTCTTTGTTTACGTGTATCTCTCTCTCAAATTTGATTTTCAACTCTTCTAGGGCCAGACCTCAATATACCCTTCCCCTCATGCCTCTCTGCCCCCTCCAGATCCTGCAGAGTGCTTCACATACACTGTAAGTGTTCTGTAAATTTTTGTTGGATGAATGAAAGAATGAACAACCAAGCTCGCCACTCAGATAAAGGAAAGGATGAGGTTCAGAGTTTCAGAGGTGGTCTGGAACACAGTAACCTAAAGATCTCTTTGGTGGACTCTCTCCCTTTAGCCTTGCTCCACCTTCCACCCTTTCTTAAGACACTGGTTCTATTATCTGTGCACCCCCCTCAGCACTCCCAACCCCCAACTCCCATTACCTATTTTCTCCTTCCTCTGTAAAGTCGATGTACAGCTCCTGTGAAAGGAAAAACAGATCGCCCATGTGTAAGAACCTGGCCTCTGTCTTCCCTCCTGCATCCTTTGCTCTGTGGTCTCCTTAACATTCTGGTGGAATGACTTTTCCTCACCTCCCTCTAACAAAGATTCACCCTGAGCCAGCCCCAAAGCATTTCTCAAGGGAACCACACCTCTCCCAAGGGGATGGTTCTGGAAGGTGGAGTGGTACAACGGACACAACCAAACCCAAAATACAGCCCCAAGCAGTCAGGCGCTACATGCCCGGATGTAGTTGGGTTGAGGGCTATTCTGGGATTGTCTAACAGGCTAATCCCAGCAGACGGTAAGGGAATCCTGCCAAATAAGGGGATATTCCTGGATTCAGAGACCCTCTGGCTTTTCCTTTCGCTTCTTTTTTTCAGGGTCTCTGTCAACCCAGGATTCTTATCCTGGGAGTCACAGAAGCTGCCACAACCAGGGTTGACTAATTCAGGCTCCACAAAGCCCTTTCCTAACAGGCGACCTCCATCCCTGCTTCTTTGTCCTTGTTTCTAATTAACAGAGAGAGAGATGTTTAACCTTTGACGTCCACAGCCCAGGAAGCTCTGAATTTGGTGAGTGACTCAGCTACACTGCCTTCCCTGCAGGACAGCTCTCTTACACTTACTTCTGAGCCCCTAGGGTCCCTGAACGAGCCAGCACGTCTACGTGATTGTCAACTGTTTGATGGCCAGAGAACAACACTTGTCTGAGGAAATAGGCTGAATACTTAGTGGCTTACTCCGGATGCTTTTTCTTGCTAGTACATTTCCAGCTTTCACCAGAGCCAATTCTATTTGTCTGACTTCTGTCTCCCCAAGGGAGTTTCCTTATTTAGCTAATTAAAAAGAAAGGGGGAAGAGGACTTGTAAATCATGTTCATTTTACTACTGTAGAAAACTTAGGATTTTTCCACACATATCTGACAGAGGTTCGTGTTTTGGTTTGATTTTTGGTTTTAATGCAGCTTTCTGAGTTGAGAGCAATTAGTCTCCATCCATACTCTACAGGTGGTTTAGAAAAAAAAGCTTTGAAACTATTTCTGGGTCTACTTCCTCTTCTGCCACTTCAGCTCTTCCTTTCTCTTACCATTGCATCAGCATAGCCTAATCCTAGCCTCTAAGTCCTTGCCCCTGGTCACTACTCTCTTCCTACTTACTTCTACTTAAACTGATAAAGAAAATAATAATTCTAAAATAAGATGCACTTGGGTGACTCAGATTTAGTGAGCAGAGCCTGTTCCCAAGCTGGATGTTGCACAATGCCTGGACATGAACCCAGATGGAATATTCAGTTAGACTCGTGGGTGATAGGATTGTATTTTTAGCTCAGAATCAAGGAAACCAAATGAGTACTCTCCTATATTGGTAGTAAGAATAAAAATTGGTGCAATTTTTCTAGAATGCACTTGGCAATAAGTATGAGAGGCCTTAAACATAAATGTATGTAACCACTGATGTAGCGGTTCTAACCTATAATCAGACAGGTGCATATATGGATATTTATTACAGCATTATTTATAATTTCAAAAAATAGGAAATATCCTAAATGTCCAACATTGGGAACTAACTAAATAAATGGCATCTCCAATCAATGGAATATCATACATCAATTTAATAAAGATGTTGGAAGAACACCTAATAGCATGGAAATTTTTCCTCTTTATTAAGATAATGAAAAGCCAATATGTTTGGGGATAAAAACTATGCATATAAGGATTTTAAAAGGATTACATGGAAACACACCAAAATGTTCCTGTCATCTCTGGGTGCTCATATTTATGGTTGTTTCTTACTTTCTGCTCTTTGGTATTTTCCAAATGTTCTACAATGAATATGTATTACTTTTGTAATCAGAAAAAAATGTTTTATAAAAATCTTTTCAATTGTCATAGTGCCTTTAAGTTTCTGGAAGTTTGAGAAATAGAGAACAATATTGATCCAATCCTACTAATATTCAAGAGGAAAAAATATATATCTTGGTTAGGTTATCTGGTGTAGTGTTTCTAGCCAGGATCTAGATTTAGATTGATAGTATCAGACTAGCTCTATGATCTTTAGCAAGTTTTCTACTTCATGAGGTTTCCATTTTCATTTTTATTTATTTTAAAAAAAATTTTGACTCTGCCACATGGCATGCAGGATCTTAGTTCCCTGACCAAAGAACAATCCCATACAAGCACGGAGTTGTAACCACTGGACTGCCAGGGAAGTCCCTCCATTTTCTTATCAATTAAATGAAGATAATAATAGAACTTAAACCTCATGAAAGTGAAGTCGCTCAGTCATGTCTGATTCTTTGCGACCCCGTGGACTGTAGCCCACCAACCTCCTCCGTTCATGGGATTCTCCAGGCAAGAATACTGGAGTGGGTTGCCATTTCCTTCTCCAGGGGATCTTCCCGACCCAGGGATTGAACCCAGGTCTCCCGCATTGCAGGCAGACACTTTAACCTCTGACCACTAGGGAAACCCTTAAACCTTATGGCATTACTGTAAAAATTAAATTAAAAAATAGATGTCAAATACTCAGCTAAGTGTCTGGTGTATAATGAGCATTGGTCAAAGCTGACTACTATGACTACCATCATCAGAGGGAGAAATAACCAAACACAAAGGATATGAAAACTTGGGGGGAAAGGGAGTGAAAGACACTTTACACCCCCTCCTCTGGAATTTTTTATGTTTCTAGATATCTTATGTCTACAGGATAACTCAGAGTTGTAAAAGTGCTTCATTTGTTTTTTCAGTCCTGACAATATTCTGGAAAATTATTTGTTCTTGTTTTATAAATGAGCCAACTAGGGACCTAAAACTTTGATATCTTACTCAAGAAGGCAGGGACCAAATTTCTAATTTTTACTTTGCCTTCTGACTCTACCATTATGGCTGGTACACATAGGTATTCAATAAAATATCTGTTTAACAAGTGAATGGATACATGAATGAATAGTAGCAACAGGACCTGAATCCAATGTGCTTTTCAATGTACCTCACCTATCTCTCTAAACATGATACTTTCTTCAGAAACAGGACACCCTCAAGACAGATGCAGGCCTGGAATAGTATAGAAGAAAGCAGTGGACAGGATAAAACCAGGTCTAGTGGGTTATCGTGTAAAAAAAGAAATAACAGGCCTTGAATGGTGTTGCTTGTGCTGAGCTCACATCATCAAACCATGGGCTGATACCTAGCCTCACTGGAGTTTCGACCTTCCCCAGGAACATAGTCTTATACGGTCAGTTTGGAATTATCTGGTCGGCACCAGTGGAGTAGTCTGTCACATAGACCTTTTCCATTGCCCAGAGGAAAATGAGGTCATCTGCTCTTCTCTGACCCCTCCCTCTTCTGCCTATGAAAGCCTTCCATTTTGTACAGCTTCTCAGAGTTCCTTTCTACTCGCTAGATAAGATGCCATCTCATCATGAGCCCTTCGATAAAGTCAGTTAAATTTTGAAAATTTACTTAGCGAAATTTTTGCTGTTTAACTACAGTGATGAAAATACTGGAAAAGAAGAATAAAGACAATTCATTTATCTTGAGGCTTTCCTATATTATCTGCTCTTTAAGTCTGTGATCTAAACAACATACGCAGTGTTATCTAGTATTATCTACATTATATATGAGGGAGAAGAGAAGTCACAGGATTTGCCTGAGGTCACACAGCAAACAAATGTGAAAATTTTATTCCAATATTCCTTAGATATTCTCCTTCTCACTTCTACCCTTTAAAATAAATATTTCTCACACAGCAAACAAATGTGAAAGTTATATTCAAACATTCCATGGATATTCTCCTTCTCCTCACTTCTTACCCTTTTAAATAAATATTTTTCCAGTTGATTTACTTGATTCTGGAGATGGTATTATGTAGTGGTTAAAAATATGGGCTTTGAGGGACTTCCCCGGCGGTCCAGTGGTTGACTCCATGCTTCCGAAGCAGGGGGCGAGAATGCCATCCCTGGTTGGGAAACTAAGATCCCACATGCTGTATGATATAGACCAAAAAATTTAAAAAGTAGGGGCTTTGAAGTCAGACAGGTCTGAGTCGGAATCTTCATTTATTTGCTTATTAGCCATGTGACCTCAGACAAATTAGTTAACTTCTCTGAGCCTCAGCTTCTTAGCTGTAAAACTGAAGGGGTAAGGCCACACCTCCCTCCAAATTGTTGGGAAAATTAAAGGAGATTATTAAGTGCCTGGAACATAATAAATTCTCAAATTATTACCATTATCTGGGGGAGAAAGGAAGAGAATAAAGGGAATGAGGAGGAAGAGGAAGACAAACAGGAGAAAACATCGATTCACCATTCCGTTTCTGTCCTCGTCATTTGGCAGACAGCTGCCTTGGCTGTGTTTTTGAGGTTTCCTGAAAGGAGGGGGCACAAAATGGGGTGCTGCTCCTGGGGGTGCCAGGTGAAGAAGGTGACAGTGGGGAGTTGGCAGAGCACTACCCACAGGCTTTCTCTTATCCTTGGGGCTTCTGTGTCCACCAGCAGAGACCTTGCCCTCCGACCTTTCCCCCTACTCACCAGCTTCTCCCGCAGCAGAGCTGGTTTCCCATGGTGCTCTGAAAGAGGCTTGTGCATTTCCTGGTTCCCGGTTCAGCTTTCAGCAGCAGCTCCCGGGGAGTCTCTGCCAGTGTCAGATTTCAACCTAACAGGTTGGACTTTGGAAGCCACCTGCTGGAAAGATTCCCAGGTGACTGCTTCCAGCCAGAGGGTAGAGGAACACACACCAGCTCCAGGTGAGAGCGATCTCACCTTCGGCATTTGGAGCTGCTTTGAGAAGTGTGAACTCTGAGCCTCAAGCTTCAGTAAAAAGAAACCTGAGATAGAAAAGGGTTCTGGGTTTCCTTAAGAAATGTCTCTCTACTACACCACACTGTCATTGAAATATATCTTCTATAATAAAAGTCTTACCTATGTGTCCCTAGCACTACTCATGTTTAATTGTGTTTCACTTTGATGGTCACTGGTATCAGTCTCTTATCCTTGTCCAGAATCTGGGTTTGAAGACTGGACTCTTTCAGAAACTAAAATTTAGGGAAATGTATTCCTTTTGTATTCTCTCTTGCTAGTGGAATGAATGTGGGCAAATCACTTTTTTTCTAGGACCTGTGAAAATGAAGGACTGAACTCATTATTTAATCCTCTTTCTGATTTTATGATTGGAGTGGTCTCAGCACTTCTTAACCATTCACTTCTCCCTTGTAGGTACAGAACTATGGAATCTCCATTTAATCTCAACTCAGCCTCTCCTCCAATGACCGAAGTTAGACTCATTCCACACTCATTGGCAACTAGGACGTAGTTGAGCAAATTCCTTAGTAGAAAATAGGGACTCTTGGAGAATTTGTGGAACCTATACGGCTTGACTTCAGTGTTTCCGCCCCATCTTTAATGTATTGTTTAAATACCCAATTATTTGTGTGTCCCTTAAGGATGTTCAGAATCCAGCACTCATCCCTGTACTCCACAGAGTGTACCCTGGACTCTTCATTCTTCCTCCATCTTCTTTCTTTATGAAAAACAGGGATAAAAAGAGCAACAGCCTTATAGGATTTTGGTGAAAATTAAGTGAGATAACGTATATAAAACTCTAATCCAGGACCTGACACATGGGACACTTTCAGTAAGTCCCAGCTATGGTTATTATTACTTTTTGTTCTCAGCTAATTGTTAGATGGTATAGCATCTTACTTTATTATCCGGTGGTAAACCATTGCACTAGCCTCTTATTTCATGGTCATGCTTCTCCCTGGCAAACCACTCTGTACTCTACTATTAACTGTATTCTTTTCATCCTTTTACCCAAACTTCTTAGCCTGGTACTCAAAGCCCTTCATAATCTGGTCCATTTTCATCTACTTTCTCTAATTTAAAGGAAAACATNACCATTGCACTAGCCTCTTATTTCATGGTCATGCTTCTCCCTGGCAAACCACTCTGTACTCTACTATTAACTGTATTCTTTTCATCCTTTTACCCAAACTTCTTAGCCTGGTACTCAAAGCCCTTCATAATCTGGTCCATTTTCATCTACTTTCTCTAATTTAAAGGAAAACATTTGAGATTTTTTATATGGCCAGAAACTCCAAAGGAACCAGCACTGTGTTGTGGCAGTCAGAAAACTTGATACACTTTAAGTAGCATTAATAGAAGTCTAGAGTGAAGGCAATGGCACCCTATTCCAGTACTCTTGCCTGGAAAATCCCATGGATAGAGGAGCCTGGTGGGCTGCTGTCCATGTGGTCGCCAAGAGTCGGACACAACTGAGCGACTTCACTTTGACTTTTCACTTTTATGCACTGGAGAAGGAAATAGCAACCCACTCCAGTGTTCTTGCCTGGAGAATCCTAGGGACGGGGGACCCTGGTGGGCTGCCATCTATGGGATCACACAGAGTCAGACACGACTGAAGCGATTTAGCAGCAGCAGCAGAATGATAAACAAGGGTATTGATTATTCCACTGAAATATGTCAGTGCATGATTGGAATAACAGTTTTAGGTTTACATGTTGAATTTCAAGTTACACTGTCAAGAGGCAGTGTATTCAAGAGAAAGTTGTCTGAGTTGAAAATCCTATAAAAGATGGTTAAAAGAATTAGGCATGTTTCAATGGGAAAGAAAACCAGTAGGAAGAAATTACTGAAATGCAGATTTTGATTCAATAGAAGGAAGAATTTATAACAGAGGTGTCCAAAAAGAAAATGAAGTGAGCTACTTTATGAAGTTCTAAGCTCTCTGTCACTGAAAATGTCCCAGAAGTTGATTAATAATCTTCAAAGTGTTTGAACAGGTTGGGGACAAAATCAGAGGCTGCAATTTTTTTCTAGCTAAGGAAACTTTTCTTTTAAATGAAGCTCAAGTAAAATTATAAAACAGATCAAAGCAAAGCTGTTGTAATAGGAGTCTAAAGAGGATCTTTTAAAAATTATTTTTCTTCTCAACTAGATGTTAAAATTCTTGAGAGTAGACAACAAAGGAGCATAGTTTTAAATTTATATTTACAGTGTATAACCTCCATGCCATATTACTTGGGGGTTAAATAAATATTTGTTGAATGAGTGAACAAAAGAATGTATCAATAGTTATTTCTCTAAAGCATGCTTTAATTTTTAACAGATGGCTATCTTTTAACCAAGAATTGAATTCTTTAAGTGAGGGTTCTTTTCCTGGGAGTCCACAGATCCTTAACAGGGCACAAAAATGGATCTCAAGAGCTGTGTGAACCTGTTCAAATTGTGTACCACATTTCAGAGCATGTGTATCTTTCTGGTAAAAGGATCTATTGCTTTTGTAAGATTTTTTCAAAAGGGTCTATAAAAAAGTTAAGAATCAACCAACCACTTTAATGAGAAAATTTCAGATGTCATCACGACCTAGTAAAAGATGTATTTGGGGTCAAGAAGGTCTTCTGCACACTCCTCCAATCATACATATTCATGCTGTCTTGATTACAGAAAGAAATTAAGAGGTCAACCCTCCAGGCTTTTTTGAATACACCATACTCCTAGTACTAAGACTCTACTTCCAAAGGAAGTTTCCCTGGCCATCATCACCAAACCAATATCCTTGGACTGGGTGGAGGGATGCAGGGACTCCTCTCTTTGGGATGTATCATGATTAGAAACAAATGCTTTCTCTTCCAGGCAGAGGGTGGGGAAACTTTGTGGTTCAGGGAGAATGGCAGAGGCTTCTGTGTCTGTGCTGCTGGCTCTGCATTCTCGATCCCTCAGAATCAGAGGCCAATTTCCGTGGGCAGACCAGGGCTTTAGGCATCTCTGCATCCAAAAGCCGTTTTCCCAACCCCTACCCAAAACAGACCAGACAGTCTGGAGACCCTTGTTTTTGTGTCTCTAATCACCAGCTCAGACAGTGCCCTCCGGGCTGTTTGGATGACATATCCCTTTCACCTCCCAGGATCACACTCTCTTTTGTTGCACTGTGAGAAAATCCTGGCCAGGAATTTGATGTGGAGCCAGTGTCAGCTTCCGGCTGTGATCTCAGCATCCACGTGTGAGTTCAGAGTGCTGTGAAGTTGGGTCCACCTAACTGAGGACCTTTGTGTCTCCTTCCCTGCCCATGCCCTCCTCCAGGCCACAGAATAGGGAGCAGCACAACAAGGCCCTGAGATTTGGGTTTATTCAGCTCCACCCAAAACTAAACGAAAAAAACAAACCAAAAAATGCTATGACACGTCCCAAGGGACCAAACCATACATTGTGACCATGCACGTTTCTCTTCCCCCAAGGATGCGGCTACCTCCGGGGTGCTGGGCAGCTGCTTCTATCATGGCCGGGAACTAGAAAGGGGCTCAGTGGGTGCGGGTCTGTGGCGCTCAGGGCTCAACACCGACGGCCTCCTCCTCTTCCTCTGGATCAGGGGGCGCTGGGAGCAGGGAGATGTAGACCTCGTTGACCTCTGTGTCCAAATGTCGGCCGCCCCGAGGCGCCTCCAGGTTGAGGATGCCGTCGTGGGAGAGCGCGGCGCGGACCCGCCAGGGGTCAACGTCGGCGGGCAGGACGTAAGTGCGGCAGAACTCACGCGACACGAAGCCGTGGCGGTCCAGGCGCTGCGGGTGCCGGGCGGACACCTCCAGGAGGTTGTCCACAGTCCTCACGGTCACCTCATCTGGGGTAAAGTGGCTCACGTCCAGAAACGCCTGAAACTTGCCCTCGCTGAGCCGAAGCTCGGAGGCCCCTGCCCGGCTGCCCTCCCCAGCTGGCGCGGCCCGGGGCCGGACATAGTAGCCGTGGTAGAGGGTAGGGGTCAAGATCTCTTCTGGCAGGAGGCCTGCGGGACAGAGAGAGAGAGAGAGAGAGAGAGAGA